>CAJNDV010007424.1:26684-66592 GCA_905221635.1 Symbiodinium sp. CCMP2456 | reverse complement strand
CTACCTACGTATCTATCTGTCTATCTATCTAGCTATCTATCTGTTTATCGATCTACCTATGACTTCAGATGTTATGGAAATTGGACTGTCTGTTTTTTGCACCTGGATCCTTACAGTAGCGACCAAGGACCATCCGAGCAAGGAGTTTGGCTGGCGCTTCACGACACGTCTTCTTGCCTGAGAGCCCCTGCGTGTGAAGCTGCTGTAGAATTGCTGCGCCCCTCCTGCTCAAACCCTGCTCCTCCTACTCCGTTATCTTGGTGTTGCTAGCGCCGTGTTCAGCTCCGCCAAGTGCCAGGTCGCGGTTTGCACGCACAAACGCCTGGATGAATCAGGTCAGCAGAAGAGTGTATCGCCTTGCCAAAAGCCCTCTGACCCCGCTGAAAGGCCATGGAAGCCCCCGACCAGCTGCGGCAACGCGTTGCCTGGGCCTTGTCGCAGATCTTGGTGACAGGCGGGGGGGTATTTTGTCGGAAGTTGCGGCCATTTTTCGAGATTGTGCAGGAACGGGCGGCTTCACTTACTTCTATCAGTTCGAGCACCTCGGCCCTCGCAAGAGTAGTCTGACTGTTCCTGGAGACCGTGGGTCCTGTCAGGACCTGGGTCAACTACTATGACATCTTGGTGCGTGGGGCCTTCGGAAACTACCTGGATTTGCTGCGGGAGGTCACGCTGAGTCCCCTCATGGGCATCTTGTTGCAATTTTTTGAAGCAGTATGTCGAGCCCTCCAACTTGCAAGTGTGAGTGAAGCTTTAGGAGAGTATCTCTCCTTCTTCAGAAACTCGGCCTTTGACCATGACCAGAATTATCCGGATGAGACGCTTGGGCAAGTCCACCTGGTGCATGAGCTTGGTCTCGCACAGATGTGCGCGTCGTTCGCGTCAGTTGACTGCTGACTCAGGAACTACGCGCGGGAGGACCGGGGGGCTTCCTTGTTGGTCTTGGCGTCTCGGGGTGTGGTCGCTCTCCGGGTGGCTTCCTTTCCGCGCAGGTGATGCAGCTGTTCACGGTGGGCACGGTGCAGCTCAACCCGGATGGCTCCGAAGTTCTTGTCGGAGGCAATCCTGTTCCGACCTACGACAACGAGGACTCCTGTGAGAGCCTTTTTTGGGCCGTGCGGAGGTCGGCGCGCCCTTTGTTGAGCGCTTTTGTAGAAAGGACATCATGACCTTCGCCAGCGTTCTAACCGGCTTTGACCGGCAGCTCATGCGCAGCAACCTGGAAGTAGTCAAGGGCAGCGGAACCGGTTGCGAGGCTGCACTTGAGCTTCAGACTTCAGAGTGTGCGTCTTGTTTGCTTCGCACGGCCCAACCTCTTCAGGCAGGAATCTCATTGACCCGATGCAAATGAAGTCGGAGTGGCATGATGCCTACCCGAAGATGGATCTGGACGACAACTACCTGGGTGATGGGTATCCCCTGTGCGAGGATCTGCCAAAGGGCGCTTTTCTTCTGAAGGGTGCACGCTTCGAATTTCTGAGCAGCCAGTATACCTCCAACGACCTCCTGACCGTCCATTCCTCCTCAGCCTTGTACCAGGCTTTGTGTTCTGCCAGTGGTGGCAGCTGCAGTTTCCAGGCTGTGGTGGTCTTGTCACAGGACCTTTCCTGTCATGCAGAGGAGTGCGACGCGACCATCCCTTCCGTTGTCAAGGTTGGTTCGGCCTACTACGAGTTTGTGCCGCCGGCATGCGTGCATCTTTACTTTTACAACGGCAAGATCGCCACAGAGGGGGGCGGGAGCCGGAACTGGCAGAGCCGAATGCAGTGCACGAACCCAGCTGCATTTGCTGGGGGTAGCTACTGCTGCGGTGGGTGCTCCAACATCCGTCCGCCGAGTTGGGTACCAGACAAGTTTTGTGAGAATCGCTCAAGCTCCACTTTCTCCAGCAACTGCATCAACACCAACAATTGGGTCAACAACAAGTACTGTGAGCTGCGCTGCTTTGAGGAGGGCTTGGGCTACGGAAGGGACTGCGCAGCAGGAGCATACCGGGAGGCTCATGCCTGCGGCTTCTACCAAGAGAAAGTGCCATACGCCACAGCGGCCAAGTACTGCGGCGCTTTGGGGATGCAGATCTGTGACAGGCCGGGCCAAGGGGCGGGTCGAACGGGACCGCCCAAAAGAGAGAAAAGGCGCTCCCCGAAAGAAGGTTAAACCCCCGCCCAAAGAACGAAAACACATCTCTGAGGCAGACGGAGCTGACCAGCTGTGGATACAACGACGATGGCTCACGGATCTGGACAGAGACGAACTGCAGCATCAACGTCTCTGTGGATGAGACCGGTAAAGTCAGCTCCCAGAAGGACTCCCTTGTGGCTTTGTCTCTGTGTGCGTGGGTGTGTGTGATTCTTTCCGGTTTGGGCTTGTTGAGGATGAGAGCACAAAGATGAACAAGATCCGGGTCAGCTGGACGGACAGCCGCCCCGATGTGGCTGCCTGCCCTGCAGACTGCAGCAGCGGGGCCAACTCCTGTGTCTGCCCGATCTCTGTGGAGCTTCAGCCGGTCTTCGCTGCTTGGCAAGTTCTCACGACCTGCGGTTTCCAGAGCCCTCCCATGCGCTTCCTATAAATCTTTTGCGTTTATAAGGACCGGATCCCGAGTGTGCAAGAGCTGCAGCAGCTGAAAGTCGGGGCTTTCGCACCTTCCGGCGCCTGCTCAAGCTGTGGTGACGTGAAAGCATATCATTCAGGTGTCATCGACGAGGAGACGATCTTCGAATACCAAGGCAGATGCTACAAGAACGTCGTGAGCCTCGTGCATGTGGCGGGCAAAAGCTTCCGAAACCCTCCGCTCTTCGGCTTGACCGAGACCCCCAGCACACGGTCGGCGATGTGGGAGGTCGAGAGCCTGCTTGAACACTTGGTGACTCACCCAAACACCGCTCCCTTCGTGTCGCTGCGCCTCATCCAGCGCCTTGTGAGCTCGAATCCAAGCAGCGACTACGTCCGAGACGTCAGCGAAGCCTTTCGGACCGGCCGCCATGGAGACCAGGTCTTCTCGGGCCGGCACGGGGATTTGGCAGCGGCCGTGCACGCGGCCCCTCGCACGCACTTGGCTTCGCTTGGCTTCGCTTCGCTTCGCTTCGCATTGCTTCGCATCGCAGGTGCTCCTCCACCCGGAGGCCAGCTCCTCCAGTCAGACCCGAGGGGCCTTGCGGGAGCCTTGCCTCTGCCAGCTCTTGCACGGGACGGGCCTGCAGGTCGGTCTGCAGGTGCATTGATGCTGCGCTCAGCCGAGGAGCCGTTGATCAAGCTGGTGCACTTCCTGCGAGCCACGGAGTTCGTGGATGCCGGCGGACGTGAGCTGATCTTCAAGGAGCTGCAAGACCTCATTGGCCAGGCCAGGCAGAGGATAGCAGCCGGGCCCTCCCCTCTCAGGCAGAGTCTCTTGAGAGCCCAGGCACCCTTCATGTCGCCCTCGGTCTTCAACTTCTACCGCCCGGATTTTCAGCCGAGTGGCCTAGACGGGCTCGTGGCGCCCGAGGCGCAGATATTTGAGGGAGCCAACGTGGTGAACTTCATGAATGGCATGCTCTCCATGATCAAGCACGGAGGTGTGACTTACTGTGATGGGGGTCTGGGTCTTTTGACGGAGACTTGCGGCCAAGGCCAAGGCTCCTTCACCAAGGCCTGGGGCTCTCAAAGCGAGGCATTGGAGGAGCTGAATCTGCTGCTCACTGGGGGCCGTCTTACGAACGAGTCTCAGCAGATCGCCCAGGCGGCTTATGAGAAGGAAGGGATCCAGGCCGCGCAGGAGGCCATCGTCTTAGCACCGGAGTTCAATGCTTTGGGCGACCCGATGCCAGAGGGATCCCAGCGAGATGCCAACGGGAATGCCCCAAGCACGCACACCCCGGCATCCTACAAGGCCTTGATCAACTTGTATCTCGGTGGAGGCGCAGACACCTTCAATCTCGTGGTGCCCATCGACTGCGACCTTCATGCAGAGTACCAGGCGGTCAGAAAGACAGCCGCTATGCCAAGCGCAAACCTATTGGAGATCAGCACCGTGGGACAAAGCTGCAGCAAGTTCGGCGTTCACCGGAAACTTCCCGTGCTGCATTCTTTGTACCAGGACGAGCAGTTTTGTGCTGCTTGCACTCGTTCTTGCATCTCTGCTTGTTCTGTGTCAGTGGGTCAGGAAGGGCGTGCTGCCTTCGTAAGCAACATTGGTTCGCTGGTCGAGCCGATGGACAAGAATGATTACTTCAAGGCAGGCGGACTAAACTACGACGTGGAGCAGGAGCCTAGGGGTAGGGCCCGCTGAAGCCGACACCTCGCAGGGCTCGAAGACCACCTGCGCCGGTCTCTTCTCCCACTCGGACCAATCCGAGGCGGCTCAGACGCTCAAGTGCCAGGCAGGGGAAGAGCCTCCCTAAACCCAAGAGCTGCAGAGAGCGGGGGGGGGGGGGCCGGCTGNNTTAGGGTTTAGGGTTTTAAAGTTTGTTGTTTTTAGGGTTTAGGGTTTAGGGTTTAGGGTTTAGGGGTTTAGGGTTTAGGGTTTAGGGTTTAGGGTTTAGGGTTTAGGGTTTAGGGTTTTTTGGAGGTTCGAGGCTCCGGCCCCAAGGGCGTCGGCGGCCGCATGGCCGACTCTCTCAGTCAGACGCAGAACCTCCAGACCATGAGCTTCTCCTTGAAGGGACGCCAGACATGGGCCCAGGGAACCTACACCAGCCAAGTCGGGGTGCCCGTCACCGGGGAAGTGCCCACGACACTCAGTGGCAGATAGTCAGCTCCTGCTTACATCATCACCTGAAAAGCCGCCATGCCACCAACTGATTCAGGCTCCTGAACTATACGGGGAAGCGACAACTCCTGGAGGACCTCACGCAGCAGAAGCTCGGGAATGTCTACTGCGAAGAGTATGCGAAGAGCGCTGGGGCTCTCGTCGTTGCCTGGCGCAAGTCATGCCAGGACAGCCTAGGCAGAACTAGGTGTGACATGGGCTGAATCCTTGCCTTTTCCAAGGACTCCAACCAGGCGCTTTTCGACCAGCTTGCAAATGTCACTCTGATGACATCCTGGGACATTCCAAGTGGCGCCGAAGGGAAGATGATGAAGACGCTGCAGGCTGTGGCCAAGCTCATTGTCACGCGAACCGTGCCTTGCCTCGACATTTGACAGGCCGCGTCTTTGAATGTCTCGAATCCAAGGAGCGCCAGGTAGAAAGAGACTTCTTCTATGTGGAGATGGGAGGCTTCGACACCCACAACGAAATCCATGAGGCCTTTGACTCGACTCTCCTGCGTAACGTTTTGAGATCGTCAGCTGAGCTGCGCGCGATCTGGAGGTCATGGACGAAAACTTCGATTACCTCAACATTGCCTTGGAGGTAACTCGCAGACTGCATGCTTCGAAGTGCGGAAGTTGTGCCGTCGTGCGAGGCCTTTGTAGCCGAGCTCAAGGCCCAAGGCATTTTTGACGCCGTGACCATGGTTTCTTCGTCTGACTTCGGACGTACTCTGACCTCCAACGGCAAGGCCCTCTTGGGGTCAGTGAGCGCAGCATAGCTCAGCAGAGCACAGCGAGCAAGCAGAACATTTGGCCAGTCTGCGTCTTCTAATGCCAAGGCCTCGCCTTTCAGCCCTTCCGAATGTGGGGTTTGGTCAGGGTTTTTGTCTCCGGCCCGGCCGTTCTGCTTTTCGACTGAGGGTTGAATGTTGGGTAAGAGAGTGCCGAGCGCAGAAGCAGAGAGAAGCAGAAGCCGACTTCCGTGCAGGGCACCGACCATGGATGGGCTGGAAACCACTTCGTCCTCGGAGGCCTTTGCGCGAGCTCCGTGTGAGGCTTCTTCGCGGGCGGATGTTGCAGGTGCCGTCCGTGGCGGTAAAGTCTTGAATGACTATCCTGCAAGCCTCTTGGAGGGCAACAACCAGGCGCAGGGCAGAGAAAGGGAAAGGGAAGAGACATGAAGAGCTCGTATTCGCTCCGCCTGCGCTCCACTGCTTCGCAGGATGTCGGTCGAGGCCGCCTGATTCCCAAGTATCCCTGGGAGAGTTTGCTCTTGCCGGTCTCGGAGTGGATGGGAGTCAGCCCCGCAGACCAGCAGACCATCTTTCCGAATCTAGCGAATTTCAACTCCTCGTACATCTTGCCAACCAGCACGCTTTTCGACTGACGGACGCAGAACTGCGTAGCCGTCGGTGCGTCGGTGGCGCTTTCTCTTTTCCTCTCGCCGGAGCATCCCCTTCGAGAGGGAGTGTGGCGAATGGAAGGCCAAAACGAGAGCCTCGCGGACATTTCACTATAGAAGGGGTCCTTTGTGAGGCTGGGTCTTCCAAAAGTGACTTCCCGAAGCCGAGGCCCGTTCACGAGGTCTTCGATTTCGACTTCACCGAGCAGGAAGTGAAGATGCCCGGGGGCCCAGCCGGGCCAAGACGGCAGCCGCAACAGTCTTTTAGGCAGCTCAGTAGGCATTTTAAGTAGGCCTCGGCCTCATTTGCCCTTTCTGCGAATCTCAAGGAGTGGTCAGACGGATCTGACTTTTGTCGCAAAGGAAGATGGCGTCCTTGCCTCAGATTCATCTTGCGAAAGGAACTGGGCTGCGCTGCCTCCCAATTATTGTCTCCGAGGTGCTAAACTGCATAGTCTTCTGGTACAAAATGCCGCGGGCTTCGCGAACACCCGGCTTTCTGGACCATGCAAAGCGCTGTTTTTTTTAGGGCGCTGACGGCCGACGTCTCCTTAGATCACACTCCCGAGCAGTTGAGGCCAGAACCTTAAGACATCTATCAGCTTTGAAAAGAAGCTTTCTGTGCCTGCCCTCCGCAGGGAGAGTGCAGCTGTCCACGGTGCCGGCTGCTCAGACAGCAGGTGCCAGAACCGTGGAGATCAGCGTCGCTTCGGCAAGGACTACAATCGGCACGCGTACCAATGGTTGCCGACGCCTCTTCAGGCTGTACGGGCTGTGCATATTGGCATCTTTGGGGCTCTCGAAATTGCACGGCAGGTTTCCAAGGGTGACGAAATCGACATCCGTCGGCATCCTCAGAAGGGGGGCGGGCCTTGTCCTTCAGTTGGCTGAGAGAGTGGAGCAGTGGACTGGAGAGGAGCCTCATACAGCCGCTCGCGCATCCGCTTCGAGATCATGAACAAGGAGGCTCTGTGCTTGAGAGCACAGCGAAGGCTGATGATATCATGGCAACGCCCGTGTAGCCATGGCCATCCAGCTTTGAAGTTACAGGAGTTTGGCCTCGTCCGAATTCCATCGCTTCTAGAGCGAAACTTGTCCTGTTTTTCCCAGACGGCTACGGTTTGGGCTTCGGACGGCTTAGATGGAAACAGCAAGCTGGCGGCAGGGAATACCTTGGCAGTGAACACCACTTGTTGTATCGAAAAAGGCGATGGTAGAGCTTTTTTTTGAAATGGTGGGTCGGTAGGGGGCTATGGGCAAACTTTGCATAATTGTGACAGTTCTGAGTGGGTCTGTGTGGATCCCATCAAGGAGGAGGCGCCTGTCGAAACGCAAGGATGCCGGCGTCAGGACTTCGACAATCGTGTTTCGTTCTTTGGTCACTTTGGTGACTTTGATCACTTTCACCAGTAAATCAATCATCGCTCCCCACAAGAAAGTGACCGGCAGAGTGTTGGCATCTGTGGGATAGTTTTTGGCGCACACAGTGATGTAGTGAATGTAGTGGTTTTGTGCAGTGATGGGTCTGCCTTTTCATTGTCACCGTGGTAAGATGGTTGCGGCACAATTAGCATCTGATGCCAGATCCCCAAGAAGCCCAAGGGGGTTGGATGCTCCGGCCTCGATATGGAATGACTGTGCAGTTTTGAGGCATCTTGTGGCCCCTCGGCCATGGTCAGGTCCGCGCTGGCTTTTCCTACGGCTTTGGGACGAACAGCGCCGCGAGCTTTGTCCGGGAGGCGGTGCAGTGCTGGCCTTGCAGTTCTAGGGTTCTTTCAGGTCTCGAAGCTTTCCGCAAAGCCATCGAGAAGGCGCTCGAGAAAATCATGGAGGCCCGCCTCGCCTGTGCAAGTGTATGGTGTGCAACGCTCAGAATGAAGGCTCGGGACGCTACGCCAAAACTGGACCGGCCCCCGCTGCGCATCGTGCACATGGGGGCAGGCATCGGCACCGAGATGCAGCAATACAGGAAGACCGAAAAGAAGATGGAGCAATAAGAAGAGGATAATCAGCGGAATAGCAAGAATAGCAATAGGACAGAAGTATCAAAAATAAGTAGTAGAGATACTCATAGTCATAACCATAGTAATCGCAATGTCAAAGAGTAACATGGACAAGAAGTACAAGCAGAAGCGTGAGGATGTCTGGGTGCGCACACACACGGGGCTCATTGAAGCCAACTCCAAGCCGTAGTTGCAGCTACATTCCTTAGAAGGAGGTGCCCCATGGAGCCATCAGCAGGCTCTGAACCTGGTCCAAGGGATCAACCAGACTTGCCCAGCGGTGTCGCCAGCTACACTCTTTAAGCCTCGTTCTTCCAGAACTCCGCCCAAACCAGTGCTCCTACCAACCTGCACGTCTTCCTCGCCGGCCGTGGGCATGCACCGCCCATCTCGGAACGCTTCGCGCCTGTGCGTACAAATTCGTGGTACCTGATATCACGGCAGCACCCTCCATGGACACAACAGGACGGACGAGCGGTGAATGCTATTCGCGGCAGGAGCCAAGCTTGCCTTCACACGGCGGGGAGGACGATGGATCTTCACTATTGAAGCTCTCGCCGAGTTTCCCCAACGGATGTCACAGAAGCCCGCGCGCATGCAACAAGCCACGATCAGGAGTCCTGTCAGCATGAGCGGGAGCACAAAATGAAGCCTATTAAAACCTGCGTTGGAGGGGACTCGGGTATAAGTTTTTCTTTTAGACCTGCCTCCTTTACCTGGTTGCTTGCAGTTCGGTCCGCTTGCAGTGCATAGGCAGAGAATAGGGGGGAGGTCGTCCAGGCAGTGAGTGCGCATAGGGGCGTTCCAAAACTTGGTGTGCCACTGGTTTCTGTAGTTCTGACCACGTATGTTGCTGACAATGCACGGGGGAGCGTCGCAGCCAAGGAGGAACCGGTTGCGGGAAGTCGCGTGTGGGGCCTGGAATCCCTAAGGCCCGCAGCGAGCAAGCGAGAGAGTAGGAATCCGAACATGTTGGGAATGAACCGATCATGTACGCAGGTTGAAACAGTTCATATCAATTCATAGTCCCTGCCGGTGCTCTCTTCCTGAGCATGTTCATCCCTTCCCAAAGGTCCGCAGACAAGGGGGGTCCGGGAGGCCTGACTCGCCCCTATTTAGGACTGCAGAGAAACTGAGGGTGAGGGTGAAACACAACAGGTGCGTTCTCGCGTGCGAGAGAGGGCGGGATCTCCTTTTTTCTTCCGGCAGATGGCTGGACGGATGAATGGGTGGGGGGGATGGATGGATAGAGAGGCACACAACCATGGCATGCCGCGCAGAAGAAGCACAGGGAGGAGGGTGCTAGTCCAAACCCGGCAAAACCTGCAGGGAGGGCTGTCAACGAATTTCCACCGATGCAGGGCTCGGGCAGATCTCCATGCTGACGGCGAAATGTCCCTTGCTCGACTTAACTACTGCTGGTGGAACCGGTGGAGTCGGGTGAGGGGCTTTGTCAGGTGCCCGTGAGGCTGGGATCACCGACGAGGAGATTGAGACGCACGGCTACTCGGTCATAGCGCTGGAGCCGGCGGCCGAGGGGAATCAAATGCCATCCGCGCGTGAATGAACAGCACCGGGGCTTTTCAGGCAGATGCCCAAAGTGGTGAAGCTCGCCCGGCGCCTTTTTCGCGACAATGGTCTCGATCGAGATGTCTTCCTCTGCTCGGAGGCTCCGAAATCAGCACAAGAATCGCCTTGAGCAATTTTTTTTCGCTGCTCGCAGGACGTCCGAAAGCTGCCAAGCTCGGCTCCAAGAACATGGCCAGCTCTGTCCTCCCGGGCTCCTTAAAGCAAAGGTCAACCGCAGCGAGCGCAGCTGGTGGTCTGCGAACACTTTGATCCCGGGCTGCTGGGCCGCTCGGTGCCATGGTGCCGCGAAGGGACGTGGGCCGTGGGGGGTGTCTCTGGTCAGGTCTTTTTGTTCGGGCATATGACGCGGTGTTCTCAGGTGAGGGCATCCTGGTGCTTCTGAATGCGGCCCGCATCAAGATGTGCAATGCCTTCGAGCACCAGGCGCCGAGAGACGGAAAGGTGCACTTAGAGTGGCGATCTGTGCGGCAAGGTTATCCCTAGCAGAGCGACCATTTGGGCAGCCGCTTTCGAGTGCCGGGCTCAGTGCGATGCCTCTCAGGCTGTTCGGACGGACGTCTGTACGTCTCCCCTTCTTATGGGATCCCGGCTCCGGCTTCACAGGTTCGGCGAGCAACTGAGGAGCTACGACGGGCCGGACCAGAAGACAGGCCAGCCCAGAAAAAAGCCATGCCAAGACAGCGCCAGGTTCGACCTGAGTGCTCTGAACCACTACCGGACGGGTCTGATGACCGCGGCCGAGCTTTTCTTTGCCCTGTCTGGTGTTCTGAAGTTCGCTTGGGAGCCAGTTGTGGGGTGCCTTTCAGGACTGACGTGGACACGGCACTGGCTGACGGCAGCGCCCGGCAGCTGTCCAACGTCTTTGAGGCAGTGGGCAGAAACGTTAGTTGTCATAGAAAAGCCGGAAAAGCAAACACTACGAAAGCGCGAATGAGGTTTCACATGAAGAGAGAATGGATCGTGAACCGGTCATTTGACGCAAGTGAGATACAGCTTTGTATAGGCACACTGCGACACAAAGTTGATGGAAGCTGATCGAGGTGAAGGTCAGGGTTGTAGGTGATGTGATTTCCAAGCCATGTGAGGTTTTCAAGTTTGACTTCGAGAAGAACCTCATGCCAGATGTCGGGTCCTTTTTTGTCTACTCGTGTTCCCCCGCGCACTTCGATCCCAGGCCCATTCCATCACCTTCACGCCCATCTCCACAGGCCATTGTATCGGCTTCATCGTTGATTGGCGTAGCTTTGAGAGCGGAGGAAAGGTCACCGCCATTGTGTTCTGGTACGAGATGCACATGGACATGGAAGGTCGCTGAGGGACTGTTGGGTTGAGGCCTGGGGGTTTTGGTTTCGCTGTGCATCAGGAGATGTGATCCTCACCAACTGGCCGGAATCGATCCCGCCAGACTGCACGGAGTCCGCAGCTGACGGGGCTTCGGGCTTCTCGCTTGGCGAGGCCTGCAGACTTCTCCATGCTCGAGAAGGACCTGCAGAGGTCTCGGAGGGTCAATGAAAGCGGGAAGCGAACCCACGGAGCGTGAGACCCCGGACCCCCTCTCGTTTGTGGGAATTTCGCGTCTTTCGCCCCTTCCGAGGCACCGGGTGTCGCCCTTGCGACAGGCTGTCTGCAACTTCCAAGGCCAGTGCTTGGTTCCTCCCTGTTACGTCCGTCCTGAGAGCTGCAGGCTAGGTGGCTAGGGCCTGGGGTGAGAGAGTGGAAGGTAAAGACCTTGAGCTTGAGCTTGTTTCATGTTCAGATAGAGAGACGCTAAGTCCGAGAATGTCGCGTCTCTCTTCCGTCTTGCCTGGAGGCAGCTACATCCAGGAGGTGGTCAAGGATCGCCTAGCCGCGTAGCCTCTCCGCTCCAGTCAGCGACCTGACGCGTTCTCGCTGCACAGGACGAGCCCATAGAGATCGACGTCGGCTACCAGCAGGCAGCCTCACGCAGCCTCACAGCCTCGCCACCTTGAGGGCTCCAAGGCTCCAAGGGCATCCCCTGGCAAAGGCCTGGCCGCAGTTCATCTGGCCAGGCACGGAGATGGCCCAACGCCCAGAGAAAGCTCGGGTCTGTCATCTCGTGGCACAGACGGCATAGCCGTAGATTGCACAGGTGCAGAAGGAGAGCGGTGAGAGGATACCGAAGCCTCCTCCGATGCCCCGGCAGTGCCTTCAGTGCTTCCGCGATTCTTTTCTCAAGTCTCCACCGCAAGATTTCGAGGCATCGACTCTACTACGAGAAGATGAAGACAGAAACCGAGAAACTGGAGTCTCCGTCTCAGCTTGATTCCTGGTGCCCGGGCAGCCTTCCACAGAACGATCTGATGACTCTCGCCAAGGCAACAGCTGCAGAGCGGGTTGATGTACGATGCAGGGAAGCCCAGAAGAGCTGCTGTAGTGTTCTTCTTTTGGACTTTCAAGGATAGGGTCATGCTGTGGACGTGCCCGGTTTGATGTCTGCTCCTTGCCTTGGCCTTGGCCCAAAGTCGCCTCACTGAAATTGTGAGGGGCTGTCAACTGCCTCTTTCCTCGCATCTTGGCCTGCAGTAGATAGACAGCCGTCCACCAAACAATCGAAGATGCAGGTCCTTGCTTCGGAAAGAGCTGGGAAGACAAGTCTGAAGCAAACCCTCTCCACCGACACTCAAGGACCAAGTGAATCCCCCTGAACCAAGGAGCGGGAGAGGCCTCCATTTTCATGGCGCGTATCAGACACCTGGTGCTTTTGTCCCTAACTGCTCTTTCCATCGCAGCCGAGGAGCTTGCCCGCTAGGTGTCGGAAGACTGAGTCTCAGTATGTCTCGGTGTTCGCTCCTAAGTCCTAAGTCTTGCGGAGGAAGCCCTGTGGTCGACCGTCCGAGTGAAGGGCGACGGCCGGGGAGATGGTCACGCCCACGTCATCGGCGATGTGGGCACCGCCACAGCCGTAACCGTGTCGCAGGCCTCGCAGGCCCAGGAGCCACAATTTTCGGTTTTCTTGGCGAAGGTCCGTGGATCAAGCTCTTGTTTTGTTCATGGGAGGACGCGGTGCATGACCGTGGGCATCATGTCCACCATGTCACGTACATTGACGTTCCTCCAGAGCATCTACACGAGCACGTGCAAGCCTCAAGCGACTCAAGTTCAGAGCGTAGAGTCATGGAGTGTTTGAGCCCGCGTTTCGTTCCTGGGAGGACGCGGTGCATGACCGTGTGCATCATGTCCACCATGTCACGTACAGTGACGTTCCTCCAGAGCATCTACACGAGTACGTGCAAGCCTCAAGCAGCTCAAGTTCAGAGCGTAGAGTCATAGACGAGTCATAGAGTGTTTCTGAGAGCCGAGTATGCAGGCGACGTATGCGGACAGGGCTCCGGGCGAAGCCAAGCCGGACTGGTCGCACGTGACCTTGTCACAGCAACACCTTGATCCCTCCAAGGCCAGGCTTGCCATAGCGGAATGACACACGCGCACACACGTACGTACGCAGCAATGTAGCAGGATCCTTCCTTCAAGTGGCATCTGCAGGTCCCAGCCGAGTGGATGGACGACTCCGGCAAGGCAGCACCTCTGCTCGGCTTGAGCTCAGCATGACGCACATCCCGGTAAGGACACGCAAATCATCCACGATCACCATATCATCTTCGACGATTTGCCGGCGGTCCATCATGTGCAGCACGTCGTCCACTATCACTACGACCAAGCACAGGCTTCACCGTGCTCGTGTAACGACACTCTGCACATCTTGCAACCCTGTGGAAGGCTCCTGCACCAAAGCACACGTGCGATGGCCGGGAAGTGCAGTTTGATGATTGTCCAGACCAAACAAGGCTCTTTCGGACCTCTCTTAACAAGGCACCCCTCTCGACCTGCTTCGGCTGTGTCAGGTGTGTCGCCTGCACGCCTGTGGACTGCCTCTTCACTGAGTGGAGCAGGTGGGGAGTTGTGCCAAGGCTGTCAAAGGGTCCCGGAGCTGAGCCGAGGTGGTATGACGGCGCTGGCTGCATAGGCCTCCGATTCCGACACAGAAGCATCCAGGTGGGCAGCTCGGAGTTGTCTGATCGGCTTTCACACGCCACAACTTTTCCGAGGTGCGGAACAACGAATGCGGCTTGCCATGCTATGGGTCCAAGATGGAATCCGAGCCCTTGGCAGAGCCGAAGCCAGAATGCTTGAAGAAGCAGCAGGACGGGATCTTCGAGATGGCTCGAAGTCACACTTGGCACTTGCTGTGGACACGGTTGTTTGAAAGCTCGCGAGAAAGGGAGCGACGGCAGGACTGCGTGTTTTCCTCCTGGAGCCAGTGGAGCGTCTGCAAGAGCCAAGTGGACCAGGCCAGGCTCGGAGAGGACCCGCAAAGAGAAACCCTTTTTGTATCGCGAAGTGAAGCATCGCGAAGTGTGGGACACACGTCGCATCTCAGGCGATACGAGAACGGCACATCGACCGAGAGCCACTTCACAACGGGGAGCCCTGCAACTTGCACAAACCCTAGGCCCTAGGAAGGCCTGTTCTTCGTCGGTGTCGGCGACGCATGCCGACGCCTGACTCGTCACTTAAGGCAAGGGCAGCAGCAAAGAGACGCGACCCTGTGGCGGTCCAGAGCCGATGCCCTGCGTCTTGTCGCCGGGCCCCCGGAGCGGAGCATGCGGAGCATAAGCCGGAGCCTAAGCCGGAGCGCGATGCGAGCTGAGGGATTGGCACGAGTGGACACCTTGCAGTGCGACTTGCGGTGGCTCGGACTGCCAGACAGAGACAGGAAGGCTTTCGACTGCTCCGTGCGAAGTTTTCACGTTCCTACCTTGTGAGGTGAGGGTCGACACACCCGCATGCGGCGAGTGAAAAACGAGGAGCCTCCGACCGCTGAGAGATGCCCAAACTGAAACCTCTCTGTTCTGTTCTTGTGTCGAGGACTATTTGAGCGGCCAGACCTGCGACGATGCCCTGATGGAGACCAAGGAATGCTCAGTTTCGTCCTGCCCCTCGCAGGACTGCTCCATTAGCGCCCGGGCTGCACTCAAATCTCTCAAGTTTCCATCACCGAATCCGGGGCTGGTGTTGGGTCTTTGGGTCTCAGGCACGTGGTCCGAGTGGTCACCATGCGGCCGCCAATCCCTCCAGAAAACGAGGCAGGCTTTGCCGGTTGGGGCTGTGGTCAAAGTGGGCAAAGCGAGCCGCACAGGAACCGTGTGGTGCTGGTCAGCCCCGAGGGCGCAGGTATGGCATGCAATGTCTCGCCTCTTGGCAGCGGCCATGCTGCAGAAGCGTGAGACGCCTCCGCGTCTCGCTGTGTCTAAGGCTCATGGAGGCCGACGCTTGTGCCCCGCAGGCTGGGACCCGACCGATGCAGCTGCCTGTGCACGTCCCACGGACCGCCAGGCAGGCGAAGACTGCATCGTCTCTGAGATTCTTGGCCCGCAGCGAGTCATTTCCTCCAGTTTTCTCAGCGTCAAGGGTGAACCGCCACCTTATGTTGTCCAGGTGGTCAGCATGGACTCACTGCGACAAGTCCTGCCATGGGGGGCAAACCTACCGCCACCGGAGACTGATGCGCTACAACAGCTTCGGGGGCGCTTGCCCCACAAGCTCCTTGAAGGCGTGCGTTTGAGTGATGCTGGATGGACAGGAACTGTCTTGGCCCTTTGGATTTTTTGGCCTGAGTTTGTTGCTTCTCCAGGAAGTTGCGCCCTGCAACACCCAAGCCTGCGTTCCCGTCACGAGGCGGCTGCTTGTGACGCCTTGTGTCATCTTGTGTCCCCTGCGGTGTGCTGCTCCGCTATCTCCGCGGCTGCCAGGGACTGCGTCTTCGGCGACTGGGGCAATTGGAGCACGTGCTCCCAGGAGACGGGCCAAGGCTTCTCCAAGAGGCTCCGGAGCCTGGAGCCGGCCACGGGCGACGGCAAGGCCAGGGAGCGACGAGGGAGCGAGGGAGCGAGGAGGGAGCGGCTTCTCCCTTCTTTCAAAGTGCTGCAGCCTTCGTGTCTGTGTGCAGGCCTGCAATGGAAGCACCGTCGAGCTGAAGGCTTGCCAGATCAAGCCTCAGGAGGCAAGTTCCCGAGTGAGAGAAGTGACAGAGGCGCTGTCCGCAAGCTTCGCAGGTTGTCGACTGCAAGTGGGGGAGCTGGTTGGACTGGAGCGACTGCACCAAGACCTGTGGAGGAGGCTCAATAAACGACCCCGTTTCAAGGGAGGGGATGGGCCGGGGCCGGGGGCTGCGCTGTTTCGCGCTTCTCGTTTGTTTTTGGAGGCTCCATGCGCCGGAGCCGGGCCGTGGAAGCGGCGCCGCGGAACGGTGGCCTGCCCTGCCAGGCCGAGGATAAAGAGGCTCATCCGTGATCGCGCCTGCACGCGCCTGCACGCGCCTGCACGCGCCTGCGCGTTCTTTTTTTCATGCGGGATGTAGAATAACAGTAACAGCGAGGAAGTGACTTTCTGCAGCACCATGCCGTGCAGCGGCGAGTGCATCGATGGCACCTGGAGCTCGTGGGCGGCGACTCGGCTCAAACCCTCGTCTGTCCTGTAGGGTTCTGTCCGTTTCTTCGGAAGGTTTTCCATCCGCTAGTAACGGAGAAGGAGAGTACTCCCCCCCGAAGCTGTATCAGACAATAATCGCGAGAGAAACAATGGGACACGGGCATTGGCGGGTTCGCATCTTGCCACAGGCGTCCAGCTCAGCCAGCAAATGTTGTTGGACATAGTGCTTTTTCTCGCAGGGAGGAAGCGATTTCGTGTTTTTCTGTCGACACGGTTGCTTGTGGCTACGAAAAAAAGCATGTCCCAGGAAGTAAGGAAAGTCTAACTTGCTTTTCTGAACGTCATGTCGTGCCGTCGGGGACCAAACTCAGTTCGTCTCCTTGTCTTTCAGAATCCTTATGTGAAGACCAGAGCGAATGCTAGAGGAGGAAGGAGAGGAAAAGCGGTGGCAAATCGCGCTGTTTGGAGTCTACCCACGAAAGCTGACTGAGACTGCATATGATTTAGAAGGTGGCCGTCTGCAGCTGGCGGGTAGCGTGCGCTGACAAGAATACGAACAACTCCCGTGGGGGAATACGTGAAGTATCCTCAAAGCTCCTGTTGGCTCCTCTTGCAGGACTGGGGCGAGTGCAGCGCCTACTGCGGCAGCGGCTTCCAGAAGCGGCGCCGTAGCCTCGCGACGCTGCCCACGGCTTGCGGGGCCATGCCGGTGCTGCTCCCAAGGGGGCGTTTTTTTCTTTTTTTCCGCTGCGGTGCGGTGCCTCCTTTGCTTCCTTCGCTTGACTCTCGAGGAAGGGCACCGCGAGGACTACCGCCTCTGCGACCCGGCCTTGCCGGCCTGCGAGCAGGCTGAAACCCAAGCTCTGCTATGCTCTGCTCATGTCTGCTGAAGAAGGCTCCTCTATAAGTCTTCAGCCGAGGACCAAAACTGCCGCCTCTCCTTGTGGAGTACCTGGTCGGAGTGCACCTTGTCGGCTGTCTTTGCCGCTTCCTCTTCGCTTTCCTGTTTCACGCTTTACCTCAGGCTCCAAAGACTGTCACGGAGTCCGCGAGAGGGTCCGCCACATCACCATGTTCGCCCGCGGGAACGGAGTTCCCTGCTCCTTGGATGCAGCTGTGAGGCTCACAAGAGCCCGAACCTCGGCAATGACTTTTTTTCAGCCCAGGTGTTAACGAAAGCCTCAAGGACATCGAGGACTCGGGCGAGACATGAGGGAAGAGTTGCAGGTTAAAGACAAAATCCTCGCACCGCAGGACTGCAATCCGCTGCTGGGCGGCGCAGCACCTGCTGCCTGCGGCACGGCACCGCTGCAGGTCGACACGGAGCTGCGCTTCGAGAGAGTGCCGACAGCGCCGACTTCCCTGGCAGGACTGCGTTCTCCAGGACTGGTCCGAGTGGTCAGATTGCTCCGTGACCTGTGGTGGCGGCGAACAGCTCCGCAAGCGCACGGCTTCGGCCTTGATGCTTTCCCTGACAGTCTTTACAGGGACCTCAGTCAGGGCGCGTCTCTAAGGTCTTGCAGGCCTCCTCGAACGGCGGCAGGCCGTGCAATGGCACCCTGACCCTCGTCCAGGGCTGCAGCAGCACTCCTTGCCACGTCCATGCTGCTCGGCCTGCAGGTCTAGGAGCAAACACTCACTCTCATTCTCCCTCTCAGTCTCCCTCTCACGCTCACTCTCTAGCAAAGCTTGTGCTGTCCTGTGGCTGCCCGGGTGGGTCTGAGGTGGCCAAGGATTGCAAGTGGGGAGACTGGTCGGACTGGGGAGACTGCACTCACTGTGGCGGGCAGCGCACTCGGCACCGCGTCATTGAGCAGCTCCCGACGCTGCACGGCAAGCTGTGCGATGAGGAGGAGGCCAAGGAGGTGTCGAACTGCACCAGCTACTGCCATGATCGGAAGTATTGCGTGTGGTCTGAGTGGAGTGGGCGGGAATGTGCTCCGACATGTGGAGTGTCCACGACTATGCGAAACCGAGTTCTGAAACTCGTGGACGTCGCGGATGCGGAGGACTATCTCTTTGTGGGCGACAAACATTCCGGCTGCCTCGGCTCGCAGCTGGACGTGGCAACCTGTCCCAGCTCCAGCCAAGACTGCACGGAGTGCGTGCCCGTGGACTGTGCCTTTGGACCCTGGAGTGAGTGGAATGAGCCAACCTGTGTCGGGCTCTGCGAGCGCCAAAGGGTTGTGAAGCAGATGAGCAACGAGTGTGGCTCTCCTTGCAGCGGTGCTTTGCAAGAGACGAAGCATTGTCAGTCCAATTCCTGCGACGCGCCCCAGGACTGCGAGGTCTCAGACTGGACCGAGTGGAGCCACTGCAGCAATGCCACGGGACATATGGGCGGACAGAGGTATCGCCGACGGGACGTCCTCCAAGATCCAAAGCGCGGCGGCCTTGCATGCTATGGAGACCTGGGGCAGACCAAGGCCGGCGGCACTCCTGGGATTTAGGGTGAAAGTGCTTAATTAGTTGTTGCAGGCACCGTTTTGGCCGGGACATCCTTGCGCGCAGAGAGTTTCTAGCATGGCATGCCTTGGCAAACTGAGCTTAGCAGCAGGCTTGGACATAGCACGAGGTTTTGCACGGCATCAGTTTTGGACATAGCCGCACACCTGGACACAGTATCTGGTTGTGCATTTGCTTCGTGCAACAAAGAACTTTGACGTTACTTCGCGGCCGTTTTGGCTTAAGCCCGTCTTTCTGTTTGTCTTGCCTGCCGTTGGCCGTTGGGGCTGTTGTGGATCATGCCACTCCTGCCTCTTCACCGTTTGGTGCGGAGATTGCCGTCGGCAGCACAAGTTGGCACTTTACATTCGACGGTGATTTCCTAAGGGAAGTTCCGAAATCATAAGAGGATCCCCGCCGGACCGAAGCAACACTCGCGCTGCACGTGCTCCGGGCTACTTGCAGGAAGTCTGTTCCGTGGTGTCGTGTCGTGTTCGCTGGAGCTGGCTTGTGTGTCTTGTGGTGTTGATTGGTCTGGTGTCAATGGCCTGGCTCCTTACTCGAGAAGTCGTGTAGACTGTGGTGCGCCGGTTGCAAGAGTTGTTTCCTGGAGGCATTTTCGGTTCCAGCTCCATTTGGCAATGCGCTGTCCTCGGGATTCCGTTGCGGACTTCCTCCGTCTCACGCCAGGCTTGCTCAAAGAGTTGGGGGCCGCAGCTTAAATGAAAATGCCGATTGATAATGACCCAGATCTGCTATAACCTGCCGGGGCCAACAATTCTTCGAGCCTCTCCCATTGGCACGCAACATGCTGTGGCTCGTACATATATGGAGGACCCCCCACACCACCAAGCTTTTCTCTGGCACTGCTATGTTGATGTCGTTTAAGACACAGTGCACGGCCACCGCATTTTTGGATCGCTGTGCTGACTGTATTGCACACTCCCGGAGCAATCTCGAGCACATCCAAAGCCGGAAGACGATATCTAGAAGCCCGTTCAGGACGACATGATTTGCGGTCTCCATGAGCGGCCTCTCACCGGATACAATTTGTTGGTCAATCTGGCTCCTCATCACTTCGATCAGCTGACTCACTCATCTCTTCAGAGTGGTAGTTCAGATCTCGTCGTCGATGTCGCCCGGCGGCTGCTGCCACCTCCGGCAGCGCAAGAGGAGCGCACAGCGCGTTGCGATCGTCGACTGCTGCTGATCTGTCCATTGCCGCAGTTGATCCCGTGTAGCCGTCGTCCTCCTCCGCGGATTCTGACGCTTGTCCCCCGTCCGCGTGGCCCTGAGCTTGGCTTGGGTGCCGCTTCCGAACTTGGCGCAAGGGCACTGTCCTTGTCAGTTTCTTCTTGAGCTGCACCTTCACCTTGCGTTGGGCGATCGGGGTCGCCTTGGACGCCTGGGCCGTTGAGGCTAGCGGTGGAATAGTTTTTGAAGCTGAGGCTCCATGGTGGTGACTGTGTTCGGGCCATGAGGACACAGTACCGAAGGTCGTTCTTGAACGCATCCTCGTGGCGATTCCCTGTGTGTTTCCCATCCGTGAGGACAACTGCTCCCTGTTGCCGAAGCGTCGTGATTGCCGGAGACTTGGTGTAAACCGCATCGCGGAACTGCATATCTAGAACCCTTTCTGAACCCTCAGTTACTACCACAGCGGTTTCATAATAATCATTGCCAAAATGGCTGCTCTTGCTGTGCGCACCGGTTGGTTTGCCAAGGCAACCTTCCTCAGGAGCCGACGAGGCCCAGATGTCCTGTCACACATTAAGAGCTCTCTAAGCCTGCTCCCTACTGGCGCCTCTGGTGTTGCCATAAGCAGGCACGGATGACATTGAATTCGCGCCCCCCATTTGCCCTTTCTGCTGCTGTCCCTTGGCCTGTGCCTGGGTCTCGGTGATCATCTCAAAGTCCGTAGCGTTCTCGGGCAAAACATGGAGAATCTCGGGGAGGGTTTCACTCTCGGTGGCCGCGCGCGTCAGGCTCGCCGCGCTGGTACTCATCCCGGCTTGGACACTCTCGCTTCCAACGTCCAGCCTGGCCGCAGTATTTGCAAGTGCTGTTTGCAATGCGATCGGCGCCGTGCCCCTTTCGGCCTGGACCAGTATTGGCACCTTTGCCGCGACCTCTGGGCAGTTCGCCTTGTTTCGCAGCCTCTGCTGAGCCTCTCTTGGTAGGCCGTGAAGACTTGTGCCAACTCGTTGTCCTGCACCGCCTCGATGACCTGCTCGTCGAACTCTGCAATGTAGATGGCGTCCTCGCCACCCTGCTCGCAAAGTTTACTGAGCAGTGCCTCTTCATCGACCTCGGCGGTGTAGTGGATTTCCTCCTGGGGATCTTCTTCCGTGAAGTTCACATCATACACCTTGGTGCCCGATTGGCTGATGAAGTGCCTCTGCTCCGAAGCTCGCCGAAGAACCTTGAGCCCAGCAAACGCACGGCTTTGACCGTACTGGTGTGTTCCAGGTTGCCGGTGGCTTCGATAATTACCTTCTTGGTATCCTCGGCCGGAAGCTGACTGTGACGAAGGAGTACATAAGCTTTGATGTCCTGCACTCCTTCTTCGCCAAGACCTCCTTGAAGTGGGCGTCGTGGCTTGCGATGTACGAGTCTTCGCCCTCGTCTCGCTTTTGACTGATCTGAAACATGGCCTGCTCAACGTGGTAGTACTTATCTTCAACCGCTGTTCGTCCCTAAGAGCCTCCCAACGCTTCGACCAACAGGTTCACTCCGTCACTTCGCCGGAGTTTGCCCGGAGCAATCCTGCTGACCTTGGGAAAAGCTGATCCCTCAACTTGTAGTGCTGCCCTTGGCCGAGCAGTGCCACATGCTCTGTGGACCACAGCTCTTTGAAGAAATGCAAGCGCTTGAGGTACTCATCATGGTTGGCGGTTCCTGGAATGAATCGCGGTATCTGTTGCCATGGTAGGTGGCCAAGACCTACCGCTTGCTGGCCCGTTCCGTCAGTGGCTTCCGAAGTCGCAATGGATTTACATGGGCTTCAGTGTGTTGAGCTTGTTTGAATGGGGCCCCTCTGTTTACACAACCCTGTAGGTGTCAGAGCCAGGCTCCGATACCAATGTGGATTGCTCACGCTGGTACCCTCGATCCCTGAAAGCCTTAATCGGCTGAAGTAGGCCCCTGGCCTGGAAACGACTGAACTCTCGTATCTCGATAAAGTGTCCGGGAAAGCCTTCTCGAAAGCCTCAGGCAATGTAGCCCGGAACTTTGGCCCTCAAGCACGGCAGCTCCCGTCCCTCCCCTGTGCTGGGAACAAAGCAGCGAGAACAAGTGACGGCGGACTCCTCTAGGAACGCAAACAACCTGCGCCCCATGACGGCGGCGTCCTAGAACGTAAGAAAAGTGCCCCTGCTTTTGTTGGTTTAACAAAGGAGGAGCTAAATTTCCAGTACAGTTCGTAGAATTTTCTGGACTTTTCCGCGTGGCTTTACCCGTGTAAGACCCCTGTACGACCGGTCTGCAAAAGCAAGCTAGCGAGTGTCCAGCCCTAAGCCCGACCCTCCGTGTCCCTGCAACCTGCCAGGCCTGCAAAGGAGAGCTACCGGAGCCTTGTGTGATGGATCAGTGGCAAAGCTGGGGTGATTGTAGCACAACGTGTGGCGAAGGTTTCCGAAGTCGGGAAAGGACGATCAAGCGCTTGGCTGATGATGGAGGAACGCAATGCAATGGACGCTTATCGGAGGTGAAAGAGTGTCACGCAGGCTTTTGGGAGGATTGTGGTTTGGGGAGCGAACAGGACTGCGAGTTCGATGCTTGGAATGAGTGGAGCGATTGCAGCTTTTCGATGCAACGGGAGCGGTCGAGGGACTTCAAGAAGCGAGCGCTGTTGGGTGGGCTACCTTGCATGGGCCCAATGCACGAGCTCGAGACTTGCCACCACGACCCTGTCGACTGCACCGTTTCGGACTGGACTGATTGGGATAATTGTGATCGCACCTGTGGCTCGGCGCATAAGCGGCGTCAGCGGGAGATTCTGACTTTCCCCATGCACGGAGGAAACTTCTGTCCCAGCGATCTCGTTGAGATGAAAGCTTGCGATTTGGCAAACTGCGATCTGAAGGATTGTAAGGTTTCAGGCTGGCTCGAGTGGGGTGCCTGCTCTGCGTCCTGTGGCCCCGGTCAGCAAAGCCGCGTTCGTGCGGTGATCAACCTCCGGGAACCTGGTGGCTTCGGCTGTTTCTTCTCCATTGCCGAGAACCAGGCCTGCCAGGGCAGCGATGCAAATTGTGCCTCAGACTGTCAATGGGAGAACTGGGATGATTGGTCGGATTGCAGCCAATCCTGCGGCGGGGGCCACATGAAGCGCGAACGCAAGATCAAGACCATGCCTTCTGAAGGAGGCAAGGCGTGCGACAACAAGGACCCTGCGTTGTTCCACCATGGCCGCGTCGTGCTGTGGTTGCCGTGTTCCTCAGGACATGACGGAAATGCTGCCTTGCAACGTGGGCGCCTGCCATGAGCATTGTGCCTTGGCTTCATCTTGCTGGTTCGACACGAGCGTTTGGAGGGGGTCTGCCTCTGAATATCGTACGCAATCGTGGTCCAGGCGTCGACGGCGCCTGGGCCGTCTGGGAGCAATGGTCTCCCTGTAGCCGCACATGTGGAGGAGGTGTGACCTTCCGACGCCGGGAGGCGTGGGCTTTTTGCTGTGTTGTAGGTGGCCGTCAGTGTACACCACGTATCACGATTATGACTCACGTTGGAGAAGGGAGGTTGGTGTTGGGGAAGCAGGGCTCAGTGTGCGGCTATTGATTGTGTCTCCGCCGCAGTGCTGCCGGATGCCTTGTAGCATGTGTGTCACATTTGAGGTGAAGCAAATGGCCAACAGCTGCGGCCATCCGGCCATCGGCCACGACAAGGACCGTAGCACAGTCCAAGCATTTCAGGTGTTGCTTGCCGTGGTTGCCATGCTTGCACCAGTGCGAGTTGGTTGTTTCCTTGTAGGAGACGAAGTTCTGCAACGTCGACGTGCACTGTCAGAAAGACAAGGAGTGCTTTTGTGTTGTCCTGCTTTCTCAGCCGGTTTCACAGCTGGTTCTGCATCTTGCGTCATGCTCGGAAGGACTGCCTCTACACTGGCTGGAGTAGCTGGAACGAGTGCTCCAGCAGCTGCCGCTTGGCCTGACATCCGGGTGGAAGGTGCCTCTGTCTGAATGCGAAAGGATGAACCGTGGAGCCTCGGGAAACACTTGCACACGTTGAACCATGAACGAAGGCAAGCAAAGCTTGTAAATTGTAAAGCTGTAGATGATGAAACAACTCATCCGAGAACTCTCCTTGTGAAGAGAAGTGAGAGTCCCACCCTACTTCGAGCAGACACTTCAAGCAGTCGAACCGTCCTGTGCATCAGTCTAGGACCAAGCACCATGTTTATGTTTCGCATTGGAAACATCGCAGTTCAGTGTCAACACCGTGCCATTTCGAGTCGTTCAAGCATTGGATAAGGCACAGGCATTCGATTCCGGCGGCGAAGCATCGCCGCCTATGGCCACGGCGACGGCCTCTTCTGCCCCTCGGCCGAAGCTCCGCTCTTCTGGAAGAGGGCAAACCACTCCCTCTCTTGCAGGTCAGGGCGCGTTGCAGGAGGTCTCCATGTGCAACCCCGCGGAGGGCGAGGCGGCCCCAAACGGCTGCCCGGGCCTTGGCACGTCGCGCCCTCTCGCGCGTGTCTCGCGCCCTCTCGCGCCCTCTCGTCTCTCGCTTTGCTTCTTTGCTCTTCGCTTCTCTTTTCGCTTCTCTTTTCGCTCCTCTTTGCTCCTCTTGGCTCGCAGGCACTGAAGGGCCGAAGGTGGACTGCGTGCTCAGCGCCTGGAGCGGCTGGGAGGCCTGCAGCGCCACTTGCGACGGCGGCGAACAGAGGCGCAGCTTCGGATCTTTTGAGGGCTTGAGCCGCGGCTTGGCCTTGTCTATCCTTGTCTTGTCCTTCAGGCGCCACCGATACGTCACCCAGCATCCCCACCACGGTGGCCTTGCGTGCAAAGGTGTGGACGTGCGAGGGACTCAAGCGTTGCTCGCTGGCCCATCGTCTTTCCAGGCACGCTCGTGGATGTCCGGGAATGTGGTCGTGACCACTGCCACAATGGTGGCCATCCGTTGGATTGTGTTTACGGGCAGTGGAAGGAGCCGCTGGGCCGTTGACGTCAGCCAGCCAGACGGATGTTTGGATGTTTGCAGCTTGCAGAGCCAAGGTGGGCAGCCTGTGGACAATGTGACGGTGAGAGAAAGCGAGTCAGGGAGATTCTGGTTTACCCGGCAAAGGCAACGTCTGAGACTCTGAGGGTGCTTGCGATTGTGTCTTTGGAGTGCGAAGCGGTCAGGGCGGCAGAGAATGTGTCCCGGCGGCCATGGAGGAAGTGGGCGCTTGCCCCAACCCCTGTGCTTCAGAGACCTGGCTGCCATGGAAACGCCTTTCTTTGCCTTTGCAGAACGGATCCACGTTTCGGAAGCCTCGGATCCCAGGAGCTTGCCTGCTCCTGGCAAACTTGGCCGCGGCCTTGGCTTAGTTGCACTGTGACTCCTCGGTGGCTCTCTGTGCATTGCATTGCCACAAGAGCGTGATGTGTCGCTGCCTGCTGTGGCTCAAGTGTGCATAATTCACCCGTGTCAAACCTGACTGCGGGCCTTTACTAAAGTGCCGAAGTTCCTCTTCGATTTCTTTCGCTGTCACATCACAATGGACGGCATCCAATGGAATCCTGGCAGCTCGGGGCACCCAGATCTTTGTGCACGACCCTGTGTCTACATCGCCAAGAAGGGCGCCTGCAGTGTGGATTCTTGCAATTTCTGCCACTTGGGCCATGACCCGGATCGGCCGCCTGCGAAGCTGGATCAGAGAAGCCGGCAGATATTGTCGAAGCTTGCCCGTGGTGACGTTTGTGCATTGCTTTTGGGGATTTTCCGTGCCAAGATAGAACAGACGGAGCAGCTTCGCCACGACCCAGCTGCACACCTTGTGTCGAAGCTCTTGCAGGAGGAGATCGCAAAGTACCCGCCGGAAGGACGTCTGGCGGGGAAGAGATCGCAGGAGTTGCGGAAGTTCCTGGGGCGCATGTCGTTGACATATTCGATGACGTATTTCTCGCCGAACTTGCCAGAAAACTTGCTCGCGGCCTTCGAGCGGATGCGTCAGAGCCATGCATCGCCAAGAAGGGCAGATCTGTCCTTGAAGGAGGCACTTGTCCTGTTCCCGCCCCGCATGATCACAGCCATGCGCAATGACGAGGATATGGACGACCTGATCACAGAGGGTGCAGTGTGGCGTGTCTGAGCCTGCTTTCACGTTTCGGTGCTCCGATAAGGGGGTCCGGACAAGCATGGTGCAAGCTACATCGAGTACAGCGCCTGTGTTTACGCTGTACAGTACAGTTGCCCCTGACTTCTGTGCCAATCCCCCACAAATCATAGAGTGCAGCTGCATGTTCCTCTTCAAAGTTCACTTCCCAACTTTGCTCCTGAGATTGCGCGTGCACAGTCAGATAGCGATCGCAAGTTTTTGAACATCTGACCAAAAGACATCGCGCATCTCAAGATGTCAGGGGTACGTGTACTCATTGCGAAGGAAGGTTATATCAGTCATATCCTTCAGAGAAGGTTATATCAGCTATATCCTTCAGCTTTTCGGCATGCTTCACCCGATTCTTTGCCCTGGCTCCGGCCTTGCGATGCATCTTCGACTCGTCGCAGGAGCCACTGAAGCTCATGATTCGCCAGTGAATCCTGTCGGGACAGCGGTTGGTATCCGCCGAAGATCTTTTGCCGGTGCCACAACGGCGATCATCGGTGCGGGATGGACGAGAGCAGGAAAAAGGCGAGCTCGGTTGGCCTTCAGACGCGATAAGACGCGAGAGACGGTGCGAGTTGTGCCTTTTGACATGCCCAGGTCCAAGTGGAGCTCTTGCTCTGCAACCTGTGGGACCGGTGGAAAGAGACACCGCGTTAGAGAGCTGATCAAGGCGCTTGCCGTCGTTCCACGAGGTTGCAGGGACCTGTCGCTTTGCGATGGAGGTCACGCGGCCCGTGAACAGCGGGCTTGCGGGTAAACCGCACCGGGACCTCATCCAGAAGTACCGGACGCTGTACGACCGCACACGCAGCCTGGAGGAGGGCCAGATGAAGGCACCTTTCCAGCGTTTCCATGCACGGACATGTGTTGGAGTGCCGGAGTGAGGGCTCTACTTCAGAATTCTGCACCGTACCGAAGTGCCGAAGAGATGTAGCAGTATGCAGCAATGTAGCGCGCTTTCTCAGGAGATAGGCCTTGCCTTCCTCGCGGGCTTTCTGGCGCTTTCAGCCGTCGGAACCTTCGTGCAGCGGCTGCGGCGGCCTGTGGTCGGCCAGGTGGGAGGGACGCCCCAAAGCGGTATATGATTCACCAAAATGCAGGAGCTTCACTAGTCCGACATAGTCCGACCGAAGGATTCAGTTGACGCGCATCCCTGGCCCCCGGAACTTTCAGGTCACGCTGGTCGACACCGAGCAGGTTGGAAGTTTGCAGGGTGGACTGAAGGGGAGCAATTTCTGTGAACCTCCTCAGGCCCTTGCCGGTGACGAGGCCTCCGATGTGGAGGTCCCGTTGGTGGCATCGCTTTAGGAGGCGCGCCTTCTAGAGCATAGAGCATGGGGCCTTGATGCGGCTGCCAGCTCGTAGCGTTGAGGAAACCCCAGCAGCCTCTGAGTCTCACGCGCAGCCCGTCTCACGCAATTCCACCAGATGCGTTGTTGTGCCTCTGCGAGTACAGCAGTGAGACTGTGCAGGCTGGGCACAAAGATGTCCGTGCGCACCACCGCTGTAACACCGGGAGCCGCGAAAGAAGCCAAATCACCAAATGAGCAGATTTCCCTGGCTAAGCAGACTGTCTACACAGTCAGGAGGAAACTACACATTGAAGTTTGTTTTTTGCACAGAATCTTCTCACCGAACCCGCACCTCACCTTCGGCATGACAAGATTGCCGAATCACACTGCGCCGTGAGAAGGCTTGGTTCATGTCATATCGCAACACAGGGGAAGCATAACCACAGCAATGAAACGGCCATGGACGCAACAGAAGCTGGATAAGCTGGAACAGTAGCAACCAATGCTCCGAGCTTACATCAACTTGTACCCTTCGACAAGATGTAGGTAGGGCCACTGGTCCCAAGAATCTGTGGGTCTCTAGCCCTCTGGGATCCTGAGGGCACGCCAATGAAGCGGGGCCCACTGCACAAATTCGATGCCTCAGGTTAGGAGGTCAAGTAGGAGGCCGGCTTTGGCCCTGAGATCATGGAAGAAAGCCCAGAGGACACACATGATCTTTGCAATGACCGTAGCTCTTCGGCTTGTTGCAGGTACTGTTCCCAATGATCCTCAGGGCAGGATCTCGTAATTTTTGTGGACACGATATCTCACGTAGCTGCTCTCATTGGCTTGTAACTGGATAATGAGGAATGTTGAGTCAGTACAAAAGGCCGGGGCATCTGCCATCTCAGCCCAATCAGTTTTGCCTGGAAGTGATGCGCCTCTTTTCTCTTCAGGGCTTTGATGCCAATTTTCGAGGAAGAGATGCTGGGTGATGGCTATGCCGCGGCGGAGCGCATTGCACTGGAGCCCAACGGCAACCCCAACTATCTGTCGCTTGGAGATGATGAGCAGTAGATGATGCAAGTCGATGCAGATGCCGAAGCAGCAGACCTGACACAAGGATCGACCCGAATAATGCCAACTTCTTCCACATGATGTTCTTCTTGTGAGAGCTCGGCAGCTAGATCTGTAGGGTAGGTTCCATCTCCATGCAACCATGGCGACTTTTGAAGTGCAGCTTTGATGGCTTCTGCTGGCCTTGACATAGCAGCTGCATGTTCAGTGCGTCTTGCAATTGTTTGGCCAGAACATGTGTCCTGCAGAAAGGGACGCTGTGGGGGCCCAGTTTACCCTCCAGACCTGTGTAGCCTGCGAGGCAGCTCATGTCTTGGCCAGTGGCCTTCCGCAGTTTTGAGCCTTCTTGCCCATGTTGCGTATGCGTGATGCGGCAAGTTGCTTTATCTTACACCAGTTGCACAGCGCGTGCGAGGCAACAAGTGGCTGAGCCAGCCTCTCTAGGCTTTTTGCAAATGATATGGGGTAGTTTTATGATGCTCGCGCACACGCCCGCCCGCCCGCACGCCCGCACGCCAGCCCGCCCGCCCCTGTCTGCACACTCGCATCACTCACACTCGCATGTTGGCATGCTCGCATGCTCTCGTACCCTCGCACGCCCGAACACACTCACACATATCCGATTGCATGTTACTAGTAACATGTGCTTCTCCCGTCTTCGGCTGTTTGAGTGCAGCTGCATGGCTCGACAGGGTCTCTTGCCCCTTCAGGGGCCTTCCCGGAAAGGGGCGCCGGCGTTGGTTGCACCTCGAGCCGCGAAGGTTCCTGAACTTGAGAATCTTGAGACACCCGATGGGTGATCTTTGCTTTATCACAAATACCTGCGGCAGAGGATCCGTGTCGCTGAAATCCATCATGGGGGAGGCCATGGGCACGTGCAAACAGACCTAACGTCAACTCGTTGCAGTGCCGTGTGCATAGGCGCTTCCTCGGTGACCTCTGCAAAGCCTTCCCATGTTCTTTGAGCGACAGTCATCTTCAGGCAGCGATTCTGTCGGAGAAGTTGAAGAGGCCCTGCTTTTCGACAGGGCCGAGCGGGGGGCTCTAGAGAGTGAACGGAGTACAGACATATGGTGAGGTATGGCGCGGTGGGAGCCGGCTTGATCCCGGACTCGATGGCCACACTCCGCCTGGTCGAGGCGCTCTTTGAAAAGATCTCTGCCCTGTCCTCCTGGCAGCCTGGCAGTGACAGGCCGCAAAGAACGCTTCGTCACAGGGTACACCGGACCGAAGAGACACGTGCACTCAGAAACTTGCGTTGGCGGAGCCTCGACCAGGCTATGCAGAGCCTCCTGCAACATCCAGCAGCGCTAGCACAGGTGCCCTGAATCCGGCAGCATTGCGGCGGCATCTTGGCTTTGCTTCTCGGCGCTGGGTATCCAGGCAGCCGCAAGATCTGGAAAAGGCCAAGTGGAGGAGCAGCGTGCACGAAACTTCAATGATGCCGAGTCACGTTGTCCGCTCTCTGTGCAACCCTGCAGGAGTGCAGACGAGGCAAGACATCCTCGAGCTGTTGGACGAAACCATCCGAGTGCAGGGTGAATCTGGCTAGTGATCGAGAGTCCCCCGCTCTCTGTCTGTCTCTCTCCGGCTCCTCCCTCCCGCTCTCTCCTGCTCTCCCGCTCTCTCTCTCCCTCTTGCTTGTCGCTGGCTCTGTCTCTGTCTCTCTCTCGGGGGGACGGAGACTGCTACGTATGTCACCCTTGAGATCCTGTCCTAGCCAGGCATTGTGCAGACTGAAATCAGTCAGCTGGCCAGAAGCATAGCGAAAGAGGCGAAGGCGGCCGGGACTTTGGACGTCCCACGAGGCAGGAAGTGAGGCCAGTCCTTGCAAGGAGAAGCAGGAGGGCAAGAAGAAGAAGAAGAAGGCCCTCTCCATCACCGAGGCTTTTCGCAGAATCAAGGCGAGCTACTCCGAAACAAGTTGTGGGACGAGTGATTTTTTCGTCTTGCGCCAGGAAATGCAGCTGCCGATAGATCCCCTGGAGGACTGAACCTGCGACTCGGGTGAAGGTCGGATGCATCTGCGAGATTCTTCCGGAGGAGCTCAACCTCAGTGAGCAGGCCTTCCAAAAGCTTCTCACAGAGTGCCCCACCACGCTGGGCCCTCTTTCTCTCTCTCTCTCTCTCTCTTTTTTTTGGCTTAAAAGCCGCTGCCAGGTACGAGCAGGACCAGGAGGCGACACCTTTGCTGTCCGTGCGATGTCATCTTCGATTGATGGGTATACCATACTATATACTTATACTATATACTATAAGAGTATATTCAGTATATAGTATAGTATATTACTATAGTATACTACAGTCTTAAGGGGACCAGGGATGGGGGCCTTCAGCGCTTTCATGCTGAACCTCTCAGGTCTCGGCCAAGGCCCAGCTGCTCCTTCACCCGGAGCCCAAAGGCGACCTCGCCAAAGCCCGGAGTGCGCTCCTTCGAAGGGGGGGCGGCACTTGGGAGTTCCTGCTGCCTCGGATAGAAAAAACACTCCGTGTTGCATCTTAGTGTCGTGCCGAATCGATATCCCGGCTCCTGTCACTTTCCACGAACATGCACGGCGAGAGCTCAGAGGTATTGGCATTGAGAAGATCGTGGAGATCCATCAGTTCATGGTGGTCTGCGTCCCTGCTAAAAGCTTCCGCAAGCGACGGACTGAGCCCCGGAGCCAGAGGTGGAGATGCAGAAAGTTCTCACGGAATTCCTGGCGCTGGATCAGGACGCGGTTCGGCTTCAAACAGAAGAGCTTTCGAGAGCGTTTGCAAGCACCGAGGAGACGCGTCGAAGCTTCAGCAACAAGGCTTTGCCTCTGCAGGGACTTCTCTGCTCGCTGTTGTGTCCCGCGCTGTGAAAAGGCATGTGAGACCACTGCTGAACTTCTCGTGAAGACCTCATACATCCACGCAATCGAGCTCGTAAGCTCTGCTATGCCTCCGGAAGAGTCTGTCGTTTACTCCGAGGTGTCCGTTGCAGTGGAACAGCAGCTCGGCGTACACTGTGAGGACGTAGAGCAGGCCATTGAGACCTGAGTATCGGGCAAGACGGGCTGGCACCATCGCCATGAAATCTTTCTCTTTGCATCAGGCAGTGATGCAGTGCTGACCCCAGATCGTTGGGAAGAGCCGTAGATGCCAAGCTCTGCCTCAAGACGGTGCTGCACAGGCACGAAGAGGTGCTGGCAAATCATCCAGAGCACGGCGTCCCAGGAGTTATGGCGAGAATGTTCGGCGTGGTGTGAGCTTAGTGCGAGGTTTGCGCGCTGCACCGAGCAGCTCGCGAACATGATGCAGTCGGGGCCCCACCGAAGACTTGAAGCTGCTGCGAGCGTAAGCTAGCTGCGCAAGCTTCCGCTCGCTACGATCTTCGAAATCGCTTGAAAGGCACCTCACGGGTGCAGCCCAGCCAAGGGCCAACAAGGCAACTGCCGTCTTGCCGTGCCGTGACTGCCCTGACTGCCGTGGCCGTGCGCGAGCCGGAGGCAGATTTCCTGGAGGTTCTCCGAAACATGGCGGACCACTCCCAGAAGGCCAAGGACCCCTCGATGATTTCGCGCGGCGCGCTTGCTGGATGTTGCCATCTCGCTCAGGACTTCGCCAAGAAGGTCTACGAAGAGTACCGGGCCAGAGTCTCAGGCCTCCTTCACCCCTCAGCCCCTTAGAAGCGGCCTGTGAGGCGAAGACCTGTCCGGTTGGGGATGCCTACCGCCGCTTCGAGGAGCTGGAGGGAGCAAACGCGTGGCTCTTCGGCTCACCTTCGCTCCATAAGATCTCCTTTTGGTATGCAACGGTGCAGATGGCACGAATCCTCGGCACCTGCAGCTTCAAGCATTCACGCTTTGCACGCCTGCAAAGGTCCTGATGTGCTTAGCTGACAGCTGCTTCTAGAAACTGCCAGGACTTTGCTGCCGAGGCGCCGGCTGCAAAGGAGGGCCTCGAGGTGCCTTTAAGAGGGGCGGTTCTCAGAAGCCTAGCTCGCCAAGAATGCTCCCGGCGACCATATCATCAAGTTTCCGCCGCTCATTCCGTCCTGGATATCCTCGTTTTTGCAGCCGTTCGACCACTCGATCCCCCCTCACAACCCACAAGCAAATCTCCGGAAGGGCACATGACACCGAGTCACCTCCAAAATCAAAGACTTGTTCATTGGTCCACCTAACCCTGCGCGAACTGAGTGCGCGTGCGGTTGTAGGTTCCCTGATCCTTTGCAATCAAAGAGTGACCCATCCAGGGATCCTTAGTCCGCTGAAAGCTCCGAACTCGCACTATTTCACAACTTTCAAGCACCAACATCTCCGCTGCAGAGAGTTTTCTTGCCCCAAACAGGAACTCTTGGAGACCTCTCCTCAGAACGCGGCTCTGGAGTTTGGATAGGTGGCACGCGGCTGTGGAGCTGGGGGCTCGCGGGTTTGGATGGGTGGGGATGGCCGGAACTCGGCTCTGGTCCTTCCTGCGATTTGCTGGGACGACGGTTTATCACCCTTTGCAAACCGCCCGGAAGAAAGTACTGGGGGACCGGCCTCCCTGCCACAGAGTGCCACTGTTTCCTCCGCCCCGAAATGTTGTCGCAAGCTAGTTGAACTGTTTCCTCCAAGCCCTAACAATTCTGCTGGTTGCATATCTTTTGAAGCCAGCAGGGCCTAGCATAGCAAGATGTTTGGTCACAAGATTCAGCAGCCCTGTTGAAGCGGGCCTCAAATGGGCTTCAAAATGCCTTGCAAATACCGTCCCAGTACTGGAGATTCGCATTTACTGAGAGGGTATTTGAAGCCAATTTGAGGCCGGCTTCAACAGGGCTTCAGGCACGAATGTTAAACTCTCAATAGAAGAGTAACCATGAGCAACATGAGCAATCGTGTTCGGTCAGCCGCTGGCCATGCGATGATGCGGCCAGCAGAATTTGAGTTTGCGGTCTGCCAAAAAGTCCCTTGAACGCACTACTTACCCCGATCCTGTTCGACATCCATGTGCCGGGCGACATTTAGGGAATGCCTCAAGCACAAGCGCTTGGAAACCCACCGAAAATCCCTCTGAGGGAGCCCGATTCACGCTTTGAGGAATTGCAATGGGTTGATGCGTGGGAGTGCAATGCATAGGAGGGAGAGCCCAAGCAACTGAAACGAAAGTAAAATGCAACTCAGACAAGAGAAATCATGGTTCGAGCTGCCCGCGATCTTCTTGACACAGCGAACAGCGATTATGCCGATCCTTTTTGTAGTTCCCCAACAGCCTGAGCTCTGGGGTCGATTGGGGCCAGAGGCCCAAAGCAGGGCAGGTTCCCAAATGGGTTCCGAGAGGTTTTGCGAGCAGAGGGTCCGGGGCAGTTCGAGGTACAGGGCAGAAGTTCGGGGCGGGCGAGGTTCAAGGCTTGGACCCTCCTATCTTTGTGTCCATACTAGTTGGGGTCTTCGCCGGCACTAATCTAATAAGACTCGCCGTGGGAACTGTATGGTCAATTCAAACTGTTCAGAGCAATCACTGTGGGGACATTCGGAGGAGCGAGCAGAAGAGGGACTTGAAATTCTGAGCAGGAACAAACTGTCTGGAGCAGAACCCTGTATAATTTAATGTATAATTCAGTAAAATCATGTTACACCATACTAGTATACAGTATAATAGTAGGGTAATCGTATGGTATAAAAACTATAGTCTCATTATCATGGTAAAGCAAAAACTTTGCGATAGTGTAACGAGGAACAGAAGACAAGGCCGTGGAGCCCTGCGGGCCATCGCGATTCTTCTCTCTAGTTCCTTGCCGAGCAGATGTACTTATCCTTTTGAAGATCTTGCTTCGCTCTTGGGGATGTCGTCTGAAGAGCCTCAGACTGCTGGGTTTGGACTCGCTCTCCGAACAATCTGTCATGGATGAATTGGTAACACGTGAAGCGGATCAGTTCTGAATTATCACGAAAGCTTCTGTGTCAGGGCAGAAGGGGGAAGGGGTGGTGTGTGTGTGTGTGTGCGTTTGGGGGGGGGGGGGTGGAACGCTTACTTTGAAGAGAAGGTCGGTTTGCTATTCCAGCCATCATCACGGTTGCAGATGCCAGGACCTGACGCCCGTGGAGCTGCAGCTCTGCTATGATGAGTACCGGGAAGATCCCGAGGTGGGCCCAGTCTCCAAAAACGTCTCAGTCGTTGCAGTTTAGGAAGCTTCTAGCGTTTATCGCTTTGTCGCCGAGGTGCACCGTGCATGGTCCAAAGCTGGAGTGGAGAACAGCATCATGATGCCGGGACCCTAGCCTTTGTTCGAAAGGCTCCGAAGCCGAATCCCTGTTGCCTGGCCTTTGCCGTGTTTCCAAAAGTCTCCGAATTCCTCTTCCTCTGCCTGCTACCTGCTCTTCAGGGCCAGCTGCGTCACCTCCCTCCTCAAGAACGAGGCCTCCACGCCTTTGCCGGAGGCGGGCAGCTTCGATTCTGGGCCGTTGAGTTTACTTTGTCGGCTTTGGTTTCGAAGGACAAGAAGGGGAAGAAGATGAAGACCTCGGAAATCGTGGAGATGCAGGCTTCCGGGACCCAAGTGTCCTGTATTCTCCTGACATCCGTCGCTCTTTTTTCGAAGTCCTCTTGTGTGGGGGTCCGCCTTGAGCTGCAGCTGGTGCCTATAGCCCCGTCGAGGAGCTGATGGTGGATGAGATGAAGCGCCTTTCTGAGGCCTCGAGTGCTGCAGCCAAGGTGCGGCGGAGGACAACTGTGACTCAGTGTTGTTTCCTGCTGGTGCGGAGTAGAGTGTGATGAACCCTGTAAGGCCCGAGCTTGCCAGAGCTACCCGAAAGCATTGCAGTGTGCTGTTTGATTTGCCAGGCCTCACCATCCTCGCCGTGGCGAGCAGAGATTGCCATGCAGATGGCCATCTCCCCAGCTCCGAGCCAGGGCGATGCCATTGCAAATCTGCCGTCGTGGAAGGCGGCGGTGGGGATTCTCAGCGTCTCGGGCAGAGTGCCGAGGTGCAGTCGCTTGCAAGTGCAGCGGTGGAAAGAAGGCCGGGGATTTCTGTCTGTGCTGGGAAAACTGTGGGAAGCTGGTTGCGCCCTCGGCTCGAAGGTACGGAGTGTCACCAGAGGAGATGACAATCGCCGGCATCCAAAATGCAAGTGGCCCAGAACAGGTGCAGGTGCCGACCCGGCACTTGGTTTTCTTTGGAGCGCCGAGGCTCCCGCCTTGCAGAAGAACGAGCGCTTCGTCCGTGCAACGGAGAAGCAGCAGGTGGCTGGGGGAATCGGCTCCGCTGTCCTCTTCGTGCCCTGCCTTGAGCCCCAGGAGATCATCATGGCGGTGGCGCAGTTTTGTGCACAGTAGGCCACTGTAGGCCACTGTAGGCCCGGCCGGGGGGGCCGAGAGCTGAGAGCCCCGTTCCCCGCGGGCGAAGCCTGGTTCTACTCCAGAGGTGCTAGAAGCTTCCGGTGCTGGAAGCGCGTAGGTGTAGGTGCCCTCTTGGCACTGCCTCGGAGACATCGCTTCTCCATGGCCCTTCTCACCCCGCCAGGGCTCTGCGGCTCTGCCAAAGAACGGTTACAGGATACATTGGCCTACGCCTTCCCACCCTGAGTTTGTGCATCCGGCAGCCTGGCAGGTTTTACACCCGCCCAGCGTTCTCACCTCGAAGGTGCAAAGTGGCGATTTGTGAGCCAGCTGGCGCACAGCGGCGTGAAAAGGGGGGGAGCCGAGCTGGTCTGCCCTTTCTTGGCTGTGTTGCCTTTCGAAGCCGAAGCCCCCCTTTTCGAAGCCTTTCGACGCAGCTTTCGATGCGGCTCCGGCTCCGCAGTCCGCAGAATGAAGTTGCTGGGCCTCCTGGGCTGGCTCAGCCTGCTGGGCCCAGGCTCCAACGCTCGCTGCCGCTTCTCGGATGCGCCCTTCGCGTGCCCTGCCCAGGGCTCCTCGCGAGGGCCGGGAAGCTGCGGTCGACGCGAAGGAATGTCGGTGTCGTCGTGGTGCCACGGGCCGCATTTCTGGGCTTTCAGGCGGCTGTGATCTGCTGCGATTGCTGCATGGTTGGAATCCAGGTGGGAGATCCGTCCTTCCAGCGCCCCGTGGCTTAAGGGGTCGGCGTGATGTTTCAACTTCACGGAAATGTTGGCTTCGAAGTCGGGTTCTCACAGGTCGCTATCAGGCGCAGATCAAGAGCTTGAAGTGCTATGCTGACAGGCACGCTGTTTGGAGACTGCAAGCTGCCTAGCATGTCAATGTCCCACTTGGCGCAGGCACGGCTATGACATGCACCTCCTCACGGCTTCCGAGTATGACGAGTGCAAGCACTTCAAGGACTTCTTCTTCAGCCGCTCGCCCTTGCATGACCCGACTCACTGCCGAGAGAACGCACTGCCCGCTGGCAGTCCAAGGAAAGCATTGCACTGTGTCGAAGTGGCTGGAAACCCAGCCGGCGCACTACAATGCAGCAGTCTTCGATGGCGATGTCGTGGCTGCAGCACCGAAGAGGGGCCTGGCAGGGACCTCAGAAGGGGGCATTGCCCTTGTCGATCTTGAGTTTGAAGCCGGAGGACAAGTGGATCGACCATGGGGCGGACGTGCAGCTTTACAACCGCTTCAACCTCAGGATTTCGGGGGCGACGGACGTGCCGGTCGATTGCAAGTAGGTAAGCGCACGTGAGTTCTGTAAGGCTGCTTGTTTCACGAGATCATGGCCGGCCAGCCGGCTTCTGCTTGGAAGAAGTCTATTTGTGCTGCGGAAGAGCCTAGTTCATGTACTGCATAGGGCAAAAGGGCAATACCAAGTGCGCTTCAGTTTCAGGCAACTACATGGTTCGAAACACACCCTTCTCCCGGGACTTCCTCATGCGCTGGGCCAAGTACTACGACCGCCGGCCCAAGGGCTTCTCCTCCGCAGACAACGGTGCGATACAGCTCGTCGCGCCTGGCCTCAGAGGATACACTACAGAAACGCAGACAATTACGGGGGACTGTTGCGTCTGCAGTGTCTACTATCTTCTGCAGGTCTTCGGACTGCAAGGTCCTACTCTCTTCACCAACACTCAGGTGATGGAGACCCTCCGTGTGGAGGGCTTCGAGACGTGCTTCAACATGTACGAGAACCTGACAAGCTCAGTGTCGAACCTGCAGCCATATTGGGATTACGTGCACTGCACCAAGGAGGCCTTGCCCCTCCCAAAACAAAAATCAAAAGGCGTGTATCAGATCGGGTGCAGCAGAACGCCGCAAGAAGAGTCTCGCGCTCCCTCTCTCTCTCTCTCTTTCCGTTTTCTCTCTCTCTCTCTCTCTCCCCTGCGCCCCCTCCCCTTCTTCTGTAAAGGCATCCACACACATGCATGCATGGGTGGGTGGGTGGGTGGATGGGTGGATGGGTGGATGGGTGGATGGGTGGATGGGTGGATGGGTGGATGGGTGGATGGATGGATGGATGGATGGATGGATGGATGGATGGATGGATATGCATCCACACACATATGCGCACATACAAGAGAGCCACCTCCGGTTCTTTTTTTAGACCTCTGGGAGGCCATCGGCCCGGCGCGGAAGTGGCAGTTGCCCGCGGGTTCGCTCACCCTTTGGCCGCGCTTGGAGTTCTACGTGGCTGACGGGGTCTTCCTGAACAGGCAACGGTTTAGGACTATTTGGGGATCTAGCGTCCAGGCATCTGTGAATCATCGAAGACCGGGTCGGGCAGTGCGGCCCTACTGTGGTTGCTCTCGGGCTGCGCACTCCGAATTGTCATCAGCATTTTAACGGATTCGAGCAGTGGGGATATCCATGCCGTTGAAGACCGCAATGGGTCGCCCCCGGTCTAGTCCGGAGGCCCCCCATCCGAGCCTTGGAAAGGTGGGCCAGCGAAGAAGTTGGCCCTGTCTTCCACCACGGCATCAAGAACCCCGATGAGGTCACTTCCTTCTACTATCAGGCAAGCTTCGAAGCAGAGCCTGAGTTGGGCTCGAGTCCGCTCGTTTCAGGACCTGGAGCGCTGCGAGGTGAATGCCTCCTCGGTGCTGCGCAGCGCTGCGCAGCTCGGGGAGACCGCCCTCCACCTCGCGCAGAGCTACCCGGAATACTTCCCGGCAGGCCCCTCCTTTCAGCGGCCCGCTAAGTCCCGGCAGCCCGGGCTGGGGGCTGGGAGTTTCAGAGGGGCGCTGTCTCTGTCTGCTGGAGAGAGGCAGCGCCTGCAAGCAATGCGCGGAGCGGTGCATGAAGAGCTTCAGCTGCCAACCGCTGGAGGCTTTGAAAGCCTGAAAAATCCCGAACTTGAGAGAACTCCGAAGTAGCCGCAGGACGCGGAAGAGCCGCGCCCCAAGCAGGCAGAGCCGGTGCGACATATTGGGTCTCGATTTTTTGAATCGCTTAGGCTTAGGGAAGTTCCTGACAGCTTCTGACGGATGACGGCGTTCACCGGGCAGGTAGGTGCAGCTGCCTTCAACACTGCCGGTTTCGTCTTGGTGGACTCGGCAGAGAGCCGAAAGTGGGATTCCAAGTCAGCAGTTCGGGGTTACGGTCCATGAGCCATGCGTCACCAGCGTCACTCAAAGCTCCTTGTGTCTTTGGGGGTATGTCCCTTAATCATTATCTATACCATTTTGGGGGTTCCTTATTATGCTTATAGTATAAAAAGGACCCCTAAACCCTGTGTCGCCAAGATTCGCCGAGGCACTCATGGGGCTGGTCGCGCTGGGCCGCGTGAAGGGAGCCGCAGGTTCGGAGTCGCCGAAGACCCAGCAAGGACCCAGGATCCGCCCTTAGCAGGTCCATTTCCTGATCTCGGCATCCGGTAGCTGCGCTTGTAGGAGCTTCGAGCCTCGCGACATTTTGGGGTTTGTCGCAGTGGGACCTGTTTGTATCTCGAAGTGTCCAGAATGCATGAGGCGGTGACATTGGCCGAAAAAGCTGCCTTAGAGTCCTCTTGCCCTGGCCACTTTCCTGTCTTTGGCATGTGCTTGGCTCGTTTTTCATTTTGGATTCACACCTTGATTCTGGCTCGAAGATGGTGTATGCCACAACGCAGCACACATGCGGTGATCTCGAGTGTGAGGCCCCCAGATGGCTCCCGTTGAGTTCGGGTGTGCCTTGCAGTCCAAGGCAGTTCGCCTTGTTTAGACGCTTTTCTCCGAGCTGCGGGAATCGGTCGCCAAGCTTCCAGAGAGGCCGCGGTGAAGACTTGTCCACGCATTCTCATTTTTTCACGTTGGGTCACAGCTCGGCCGTGCTTCGTTACCAAGCACAGCCAAGCGAGCAATCGTGTTGTTTTCACAGCTGGCCAGGCGTGCTGATCTGTTTTCCGCAGCGGAGACTTGCAGTGTAGAACCTTGGCGACATTCAGACATTGGCCGTCCTGGCATTCTTCCACATCCATGTGTGTTTGTATGCACAGGTCTGTATTCCGGGAGATCAGTATACACAAAATCAGACACCATCTCTCCATGGTAGTTCTGTCCATCCAAGTATGTAGGTAATATATATATATATATATGTATATACGCAGTATATATATATAATACATATACACATCTGTATGTATGCATGCATGTATGCATGCATACATACATCTGTGTATGCATGTGTATGCGTATGAGTATATGTCTATGTGTATGTATACCTACATAAATAGAAGTTTTGTATGCATATGCATGCTTGTCTGTGCGTATATATATATATATATGCGAACAGACTTCGATGCC
>CAJNDV010007424.1:0-22600 GCA_905221635.1 Symbiodinium sp. CCMP2456 | reverse complement strand
CCATTGCAAATACTGACAACAAACAAAACCGGTTCGATGGCACCAAATTTTCTGAAGGGTTTACTTTCAGAAATTTTGGTGCTATCGAACCGCGGCGTTTCAGAACATCAGGACAGCGAAAGGCGGTTCGATAGCACAAAATTTTCCGAAGGGTGTCGTTTCAGACAGTTTGGTGCTGCCGTTTTTGGAAAATGAGGACAGCGAAGCCCGCTTCGATAGCGCCAAATTTTCCGAAGGGTGTTGTCTCAGAATATTTGGTGCTATCGAACCGCTGCGTTTTCAGAAAAAAGAACAGTGAAGAGCGGCTCGATAGGGCGGGGCCGGGAGCTGGCTGGGGCTGCGGGGCTGGGGGCTAGCGTGGTGGGGTGAGGCCCCGGGACTCGGCCGAACTAAGTAATTCAAAAAGCATGTTTATATATCCGGAGGCTTCCCCCAATATCTTTGTTTCAAATTTTCGATTCCCCCACCGGAACCTCCCTCCCCACGATTTAAGTTATTTAAAGTATTCAATTTAATCTATTTAAATTAACTTAACGAAGGGGAGGCCTCCGGATTTACAGTATTCAGTTTATTTAATTCGGGCCGGGAAGTAATTAAAATAAATAAATTAAATCCTGGGGAGGTGGTTCCCGGACCCCCCTCCCAAGGATCTATATTACTTAAGCTAGTTAGATTATTTAGTCCGGGCCGGGCATTGAAAAAATAAGGTAAATACTGCAACTACGGGGGAGGCCTCCGGGTTCAAGAAAGTTTAATTATGTAATTCGGGCCTGGTATTAGATGAATTAAATGAATGAAATAATGTACATAATGTAAATCCTGGGGAGGTCGTTCCCGGACCCCCACCCCAAGATTTGATTTATTTAAATCATTTCGTCCGTGCCTGGAATTCAACATCTTTAATGATGTAAATATTGGGAAGGCTTCCGGGGCTTTAAGAAATTTACATTATTTGATTCTGGTCGGGAATTAAAGAAATTAAATGACTTCAATAATTCAATCAATTTAGATCCTGGTCCGGACCCCTCTCCTCGGAATTTACAATTATTTACAAAATCTAAATTACGTATTTAACTCGGGCCGGGAATTAAATAACTAAACAAAAGTAAATATCGGTGAGGCCTCCGGGTTTAAGAAATTTAGATTATGTACTTCGGGCCGGGAATTACATGAATTAGATGAATTAAATAAGTTAAATAATGATAAATCCTGGAGAGGTGGTTCCCGGATCCTCCCGGACCCTTTCCCCAGGTTTCATTACTTTATTCGGACCGGGAAATACATATCATAAACAATCTAAATATGGGGGAGGCTCCCGGATTCAAGAAATCTAAATTGTTTAGTTCGGGCCGGAATTAAAGGAGTTGACAAAATCGAAGTTTTTAAATCCTGGGGAGGTGATTCCCGGACCCCCGCCGGACCCCCTCCTCAGGATTTAAACTATTCAAGCTTTTCTAACTTGTTTTTTCGGGCCTGGAATTAAAGACTGTAAATAATCCAACAATTGGAGGAGGCCTTCGGGTTTTATTTTTTCATCCTCCTCCTGCGACCCCCCAGAACCTATGTAGTTGCCGCCTAGGTTGTGGGCTTGTGTTACAATACACAGTTTCAGCTGGCAAATAGATTGGGTTTTCGTTGCACACGGGCAAGGGGGGGTTCCGTTCTCATTCTGCTTAACAGCAAGCTCAGCTTTCAGCTTGTCTCAGCTTGCGAGGCATCACCTCTGCCGGCAGCTCCGGCTCCACCACCTGCGACAAGTGCGATGGCAAGCACCCGACGGATAGGCCGTTGGCAGAGGCCTCATAGAAGCACTGCGCCAAGCTCACTATGGCAGGTGCCCGCACTTCCAGAAAGATAGAGAGAAGCACAAGGACGCCTGGGTGCGGCCCCCCAGGAATCATTATCATGGACAGCTGGCACGCGCTAGCTGGCTGGTGGCAGGTGAACTATGGCTGTAAGAACAATCCGCACCAGATGGGGGGCAACCCGGGCAACTTTGTGCTCAGGAGAAGCGGAGCAAGGGTGACCCAATCCATGATTCTTTCAAGAGGTTCCTCCAGCTCCCTGCAGGAATGCGCGCGTCATTCGCCAACCCGGAGACGGCAGCTGTCTGTACCACTCCCTCAGCTATGGCACGCCCTCGCAAGATTGCACCAGAGAGCAGAGCAGACCCTGGACTTTTTGGCAAAAGCGCCGTGAGGGTAGAAGTGACAGTCCAGTTGCACAGATTCGTCCTGGGCCAGGCTTGGGCGACACCGACGCTAGAAGCCTGCGTATGGAACCCAGGCTCAGCAACAGGAGACCAGGTCGAAGCAGGCGCGTGCCATGCCGTGACTCAGGGGGGCAAGCGATGCTTCCGAGGTCGTGAACTAGCGCAATTCTTGCGAGATCGACCCAGCCTGGAAATTGCCGGCGACACGCTGGAGGAAGGGTTATGTGACATGTGCCACCAGCCCCGTGAAAGTAACATCGCTTTATTTCAACACAGCCGGTGATGCTGTAGAACGATGCTCCCTCACAAAAGCTGTGCCGCTCCCGACCTGCACTGTTTTGCTTGACTTCGCAGTCCTTCGTGTCGTCTTCTCGCTTCAGGGTTTGAGGAACGCGCTGCCCTCGACTCCGTGTAGCTCAAGGGGCCCAAGCAGGTATCCTGCATGTGCTTCCCTCACGCGGGACTCTGCGCACTCGGGATCTGCCCTGCCCCCCTCGAGCCTTGTTCTTGTCGTTTTCTGCTAAGCGGAAGGTGTAAGCCACAAGTGCTTTCATTGTATCCTGCAAGATGTCCAAAGGCTGGGCAATAGTTTTTGAATTTTATGTTGTGTGGATGCATGCTTTGGTGTCGCGGTGCGAAAGTACGCTGTACCAGAATAGCACACAAACACTACCCTAAAGTAGGACGTGCACTGCTCAGTCAACTCTGAATGCCAATGTACCAGGAAAGTCACAGAGCGCTTCTTTCCTGGGATGCACAAAGTGCGCATGGTCTTGAGGCACAGCATCATGAGGCAGTGGGAGAAAGTGGGTCGCCCTGTGTGCACTATGCTTTAACAGGCGGGGAATGTGCATACGTGACTCTTGCATGCACCTCTTCCCGCTTGAATGAAACCCACCGTGGAATTGTGCGTTCTGTTATGGCTGATCCAAGATGTTTTCCCTTATGCTCTATGTTTTGGTGCCCCCCTGCCATGTCCGTATACCCCTTATGGGCCATGACCTGCCTGCTGTGAGCTTCGGTCGCTAAGCGAAGGCTTTTCTATTGTGCTCCTGGTTCCCTTGCCGTTGGCTGTGATTCAGCTACTTTGACACTGTTGTCGGTGCTTGATCGGCGTCGCATGCCCGCGCTTTGCGGGACCTCATTGGTGAAGCACGGCGCGCGGGCCCGCAGCTCTAAAATGCTTTTAACCCCGTCGTGTCATGTCGTGTCTTGAGGTGTGGTTCCTTTCCGGCCTCCCCATTGTTGCTAATTATCAAGGGCCTTGATCGGCCCGCTGCTGTGGTCAGCGGCTCGTAGGCCTCTCCGCACTGTTGCCGCTTATGAGCAAAACCACCAACCAGGGAGCTGCCGCTTCGTGTTGGTCGCACGGTTTGCAGTTCTTGTTGCGTGTGGCTGAGGCTTCGGCTTCTCGTCTGATGTGGTGCTGGAGCTCTTGATACATGTGTTGAGTTACCTTGAATTCCACTGGACGCTTTCGCTTCCGTGCGAAACCCTCCCTCGCTGCCCGTCTCGCCTCGGCCGCTGGGTCTGTCAAGCACACCCCCCGCTTCGTCCACGCCTCCGCTTGGGTGTGTCGCGTGCTTTCCTCCTCCCCCTCCTCCTCTGTGGGTTCCCACTGCTGCAGGCGGAGGGGTGGGGGAACCTGTATAGATGGCTGTTTGGACTTAGTCTTAAGGAGGCCACTCCCTCCTCTCCCTCCCCTTCTCCCTTCCTCTTCCCCTCCTTCCTCCCCAGCATAAGTATGCATAACTCAAACCAGCATGAGAAAAAGTCAAGAAAAGGCAGATTCGCCAAGGGACAAGCTAAGTTCACCTATGTTGTCGGAACTCGTCCAGTGAACGGCCGTCTTGCACAAGAGCCCCGCCACTGCTGACTTCCCTGTCCGCAAGGAGTGGGTGCGATGGGACTCGAACTCCTCCGTCGAGACGTGCACCGGTTAGACCGCCGGCTGGCGCTCTTCATTTTTTGCACACAGGCTCATCCACTGACGCAGGCGTCCGATGAATTCTCGGTCCGAGCACATTGCCGGTATGTCGGGAATGGGTTTTCTGAAGGATCAAAGGCTCCCCTTGTCAGTGATCGTCAATGCTTATGTTCTGCTGTCGCCCTCTGGTTGGTTGGCAAGGTTACGGAGTAGGCAATTTCAGGCACAGGGAACTAACCATCATACCTGTAGAAGCAGCATGTCGGTGCTATGCTCGCGCTTCGGAGTCCTTTTGATGATCGCTGCTGCCGATGCCTCGTGCCAGCTGGGCATTCCTCGTCGACCGAGGCAGCAGCAGATTTTCAGAATCATCAAGCACGATTGGACGTCGCATCAACTGGTGTCGGAGGTGGCAGCCATTCTCCTAGAGGAGGTTTTGATGTACGATATCGATCGCGTGTCACCGCATATAAGCCCTGTGCATGATTTCAGGGCGATCTCCATGGGCAGTGCCGATGCCAACTTTGAGGTTTGGCAAGGAGGCAAAGACGAGCAGATAGGGAGATGGGTGCGGGACGGCAGAGCTATTGTGGCAGGTCATCATCGCGTCTCCGGAGTCAGTGGTATCTTTACGCTAAAGCATACCGTAGATCGCTTTCCCCATGCCCAGTTCCATCAAAACTTGGGCAGCCCAGAGTTGCAGTGGCTCGGTGCTGGCAACGCATCCATGGCAGGAGAGCTTGCAGCAGATCCGGAAAACTTGTGTTCGCGAGCAGAGTGGCAGTGCAAGAACTATACCTGGCTTTCGCCATCCTGCCGTCACGATGGCATGAACTGTAAGGGCCAAGTCCTGCACGACTACTCCCACTACACGCAGGGCATTCTGGAGCAGCAGATTGCAAACAACAACTTGCCGCTTTCCGTGACCTACTTGTCACCGACTTCGAAGGAAGCGCAAGTTTGGAAGGCATTTGCCTCGAAGCGTGATGTTCTCTTCCAGCACTACACTCCGTCGCCAGGGGTGGATGGAGTGCCCGCTGCAAGCTTTGTCCCTGTCCAGTTTCCGCCGAAGAAGTATGGTTGCAACTTCACACAGACCACGACCCCGGCGGGAAGATTTGGGTGCCACCTGGAGGAACAGCCGCTAGTCAGCGTGATCTCTCCAGCCTTCCAGTCCTCTCCGGAGGCAGCGCACTTTGCTGCTCACTTTAGCTTGGAGAAGGAGGATTACGAGAAGTTGTTCGAGGCCTGGAAGGATACGGGCTCCGACCCGAATCTCGCAGCCTGCAAGTGGCTGAAGGAAGCTGGGATTTCCAGGTGGGGCCGCTGGATCAAATTCAGCCGCGACAGGCCGCTTCCCATGTTCCGAGAGTTTCCTCCCACTCACGGCTGCTTTCCAACTTGTTACGCCTTCTTGCTCCTGACACTGGGGACCGCATTGATCTTCAAAAAGCCGGACCTGGTGGAGAAAGTGATGAGGTGCTTGCGTGGACTTGCAGCTCCTGCTGGACAGCTCGAGGCGGATGCCTTGCAGTTCCGCGATCTAGAGAAGCCCGTGCAGGATCAGGCGTCCTTCTTGTCTGCAGCGTTGCCCTCCAAGCTGTCTGTCTGCAGACACATGGACTTTGTTCAGGTGAAGATGGCCCTGCGGAGAGAGATGAGCTTCTTGGGCTTCTTCCGGGACGAGCACAACTTCTGCCGTGAGAATGGAGAGGGCACTGTTCCGCCACCTGCCTACTCCGGCTATCGGCAGTATTGCCACACACCGGGGGAGGTCCTTGTCTACTTTTTGACGTCAGGTCTTGTGCGCATGTCCCTCAGTGCCATCACCTATGCATGCGCTACCGGAGTGGTCGGGGCATTGTTGGCGGAAGTTCAGTTCACGAGGCGACAGGAGCAGGCGCTTTATCCGATCATGGAAGCAGTGGGAGGCTATGAGCAGTTCCTGGCGAACCTGAGAAGAGTCACAGGCACCATGGATGAGTTCAAGTTTCTTCCAACCTTCTTCATTACCTACATGGTCGGGCAGGATGTCTCTCGGTGGTTGCAATGGCTTCGAACAATGTTTAGCGTGCAGGGCCGGTTGCATGATGTGACCTTGGTTATAGCCAGCTCGTACAGGAAGCTGAACGATCCGGTCGCTGGGAAGATTCAGCGCCAGAGATTGTTCAGATGGTACAGATACTTGAATGCTATCCACTACTTGGCCTACTTCAAGCTGGATTCTCGGGTGGGCAAATCGCCGGAGCAGGTCCTCATGGAGCTTCGGTCCGTGGGCCTGCTTTTGGATGGGGAGGCTCAGCAACTCGTCTTTGCCAGCTCGAAGCTTCGAGACACGCTGGTGTCCTGGCTCGGTGCCCTTTGGCATGAAGAACTTGCGGCGGACTCGGTGCAGGCCGCCGACACAGAGATCTTTATGCGGAAGGTCTGCGACTTGCGTGGCATCCTGGCCTCCCTTGCTGACATGCCTGACATGCAGACGCCCCGGCCTCGGTCTCCACGGAAGTCTCTGTAGATCTCTGTAGCATGTGACAGCATCGTTATTTTGGGCTATGGAAGGACGGCGCGAAGTGCGAGCAGCATCTGAGGAGTCAGCTGATGAGAGTCATGATGATTGTGGTGACCAACATCCTCCTTGCTTTGGCTTTAGTGGGCTACCCGACGAAGATGTATGCTGATACGGAGCAGTGCTTTCAGTTCTGGCCTTTGGTGGCATCCTACCTCTACTTCATCTGCTTCAGAGGGATGCTGCGGGTGATGTTCATTCTGGACAAAGGCCTCCGCGCGTATGCAAGATGTGATGTGTGTGTGAGAGAGAGAGAGAGAGAGAGCCTTTGGAGGCCCGTTCTTCCCCAACGGGGACTGCGTCAACGTGGATGCGCTGCTGACCAGTACAGAACGATTCACTTTCCATGTATTTCGCACATCCTTCAAGCCGCTGAAGCCCGAGTCTAAAGCCATTCACCTCCACAGAATTGGCGCCCTTGACGACAAGCTGCCACCAGCTGCAGTATCGGAACAGGGATCGAATTGATCTAAACAGCTGCATAGAAGCCGCTTTGCACAGGTGATCTGTACAGTTCTTTCGGCATGTCTAGTCTAGACACAGTTTAGTTTTTTCTTGGCACAGCTTTGCATGGTGCGGCCTGACGGCTGTGCCTTCACGGGTCTTGTTGGCATCACGCGCACAACGGCCGGGCCCCAGATCCGAGAATTGCAAATTTTGGCAGAGTCTTGTGTTCCAATTCGGAGAGCTCAGAAGGTCTCAGAAGACTGAGTGTCTCTGCGACCTGTTCAGAAACCTTGCGGAGCGTCGACAGTCGGACCAACTTGCTGTGTGGCCTGTCCATCAAATCGCCTGCTTCCATCACTCGAACATACCGGGGATCTGGACCTCCGTCTAATGTTTTCAGGTACGCCAGTCGTCAGAGCATGTCTGGTTGGGGCGGCGGCATCGAGATGGTCAGCGTCCAGTGTCACTGCATGGAGCTTCATGCTGCGTTGTGTGCTCCTCCCTGCATCCAGGCTTGCTGTTCGCAGCTGAAGAACGTAAATATCCACGTTTATGAGAGTGTCAGCAGGACAGAGGGCGGCATTGGGGGTTCTGCTGTAATTTTTGCTGGAAGCGACCCTGACCTCAAGTTTCTCTTCCTGTGCCCAGTCGGCCTCAACAGCACAGGAATGGCTGCGACTTCAAGCGCATCTCATGCTTTGATGCACCCAAACAGGCCAGCGACCCATGCTATTGTGCATCACAAGCGATCGCGTAAGTCAACGGGGCCGTGGGATGACGTGCCTTAGGGGACGCACTGATCAGCGGCAGAAGGGACTGCTTCTGTGCGCTGAGGATCGATTTGTTCGCACTGTCCATGCCCGTGGCCTACCAGGGTTATCATTTGCCTCACAACCCAGTTACACAAGTTGAAGCTGCAGCTGGGCGCGGCTACAGGTACTCTATCAAGGAGGCCTGCACTATGATGCCTTGCAGCCTCCGTGATCTTGTGCCTAAGGCACTTTAAATTTCAATGCTTATATCTCGTGGCCGATGCTTCTAGTCGATTGGCTATAGGTGGAGATGCTGCTCGCCATGCACGGTTGGATTCCCTATTCTAGCCGACCTAGGCCTTATGTGTCCGAAGTTGTAATGACCGCTGGTGAGCAGCGGTCTCTGCAGCTTTTTCCAGTGCACGCTGCCAGAGCATCCCAATTGGCGGAGCGCCGGAGGATGTGCTCAGAGTCCAGGAGATGTTTGGCCAGTGTACTTCGGCGTCAGATTATCAGCCGTTGCGCGTCCTTTGCCCTCGAGCGTGCCGGCGATCGTAGAAGCAAGGACCGGATAGTCCCATGTCTCAGAGTAGTATGCGCCCACACCTTTCAGACGGGGTCAGGGGAAGCGGAGCCACACCAGTGGCTTGGAGGGCCAGAGCCGTCGGTGCCACTGCGCTGCTGCTTGGTCGTGGCTTCGAAGAGCTATCACAAAGGACAAAGGACCATTTACTCGATTTTGACTGCTTGTAGGAGATTCCGGAAAGGCGGGTGTATTTGTAAGCAGCCGATGCTCTTACTGCTGGAATCAAGCCACGTCCCTGCGGCGGCGAAGACTCGCATCGCAAGTTACCCGGACTTGCCAACGGATTACTCATTGCACGGACCAGACTTGCTCGTAGCTAAGAGGCTTGAGCATACAAGGCCAATCAAGAGCCTGTGCAGGGTAGGGCTTGTGCTCGAGCGACAGCGACCATAGCTTGATGTAGTTCAGATGCGTCTTGTCATTGTGTTTCGGATCTGTGCAGGTTACAAGTTGCCTCAGGCTTCCGTCTCTTGCGGTTAGTGTTATAGCTAGTAGAACCGCGAACTCCAAGGCAGGCTTGGCCCCACCGCACACTGTAGCCGCATAAAGCCTGCAACAACGGCTTCCGGAGCGTCGAGTTCTTTGTGATCGCTGCTTCCAGGATAATGATCTCCTTGTCTTCGTTGTTGTTCCAGATACGGTGTACTGTCTAGTGAGTCTAGTGAGTCTAGTATCAGTATCAATAGCTCAAGGGCCAGAGGCTGCTCACAGCCTGCCCTGCCTGAAGGGTCCTGCAACGGCAGAGGCCAGCCCTAAGCCACGTGTGGGATGAAGCACTCGAAGGTTCAGTATCGGTGACGGGGAAGGGGTTTGTGTTTCTCTTTGCATCTGGCTTGTCTCGATGAGCTTCTGTTTGAGGGCAGCTTTGACTGGAGCATGCTTTCGGTTCCTTTGCAGCCAGTGCCACGATCGGCTGACCTCGGACCGTCATCCACCTGAAAATTCAGCAGAGCCACCACCTGATCAGTCCGGTCCGGGATGCTTGAGAGCTTGAGAAAGTGGGCACATCTGCTTTTTGGCTGACTTGGGACCTGCTTTTGACAGTGGTGGCGCTGCTCAGACAAGGCCGGACCATCCGGTCTCGTTTCACTTCACGGGCTGTGCCGAAGGCAGCCCGACGTCTTGTGTTTCGGCCAAAAAAGTTGAAAACACCTAGCCTGCCCTGGCTATGAAAGCTTAGGATGAGCTTTATTGGTAAGTGTTTCCGGTTCCGCTGTTTTCTTTTTTTGCCTCTCCTGGGTGGGTGATTCAAGTAGTACGCTGTATTGACAGCGCGTGCACGTTCCTAGGCTCTCCAGGGAGATGAGCTGCCTGCAAAGAGTAGGGGCATGGGGGCACAAGCCTCCAGGAGGCGAAGAGCTCATTCTTTCTGGTGAGCGGTAGACTTGGCTGCGAACCGTCCAATCCTGTCTCACCCGTAAGTTATGGGGGGTTTCTGAAACTTGAGGTCCCCTTTTTGGGGTCAGGTGCAGAAGGATTTTACTTCATCTCGTGTTGTGAATCTACCTCCAGCCCCTGGGGGGCGATAGCAATGCATGGCAGGCGCCCCTCAGCGTCTAAGCGTAAGATGATGCCTTGAGAGGCAGACTGAGAGTTGCTCGACGTACCTGCCACAACATATCTCTTGCTTTGCGGATCTGCTGCTCTGGAGAAGTCTGCCTTTTCAAGACAAAGACCGCATCCGCTCCAGGGCAGCTTGGAGACTCGATATGGAGCCATTGCAGAATCAACAGCGGTGGCATAGTGTTATTGAACATGCCCTTCGTGCAGCACTGATGCAAACGATGCAACTAAAGTGTTCAAGAGTCTGAGGAGTTTCGACATCTTTCGGAGGCTGATGATGAGTGCAGTCCCTCGGACTCCCTCGGTCCCGGGGCCTCGGCATGGACTTTGGACTGCAAAGTCTGCGAAGAGTCTGCGAAGTGGGGGCAAAACTGCCGTTTCGCCTGGAGCCAGCGTCATTGGAAGCAAAGAGGGGGATGAAGCCTGCATGTCGGATCATGCTGGGGGGCCCTGTGCAAGCTTGCAAGACATGCGCCTGCTAATGAGCATCTTCTAACCATAGCCAGGCCCTCCAGCCAGTTACAGTTCGTACGGGGGCCTTGTGCACTCAATGGTGCCATTCGCCACGTTGTTCTGCAGCTTTTCTCAATGCCCCAGGAGCGCAACAGGGCGCGATCGCATGCAGTTTTGCGGTCTCTTACGGGCCCCGGCCATTTTTGGCTGCCTTGAGGGCAGCACCCGCAGCAAGAGCGTTGCTGCGGGCCCCGGAAGGCCCGCTGGAATTGCCTTGTTGCTTAGGTGTTTTGTGCTTGCACTTGCTTGCTTATGCCTGTTTTGATGTTCTGTTGTGTTTAGGCTTTTATGCGTAGGTGTTTGTCTGTACGGGTTGTCTTGCTTATGCTCGTTTTTGTGCTTGCTTATGCTTTCCGGGATTGAACCCTCGGGCAACACAACAAGCCGAGATTGTCACCCCTGCAGGCTGAAGTCGGATCGCGAAGGCGCGGGTTCCTTTCACTCTGCCGAACTCAGCTTGTCTCAGCTTGCGAGGCATCACCTCTGCCGGCAGCTCCGGCTCCACCACCTGCGACAAGTGCGATGGCAAGCACCCGACGGATAGGCCGTTGGCAGAGCATAGAAGCACTGCGCCAAGCTCACTATGGCAGGTGCCCGCACTTCCAGAAAGATAGAGAGAAGCACAAGGACGCCTGGGTGCGGCCCCCAGGAATCAGTATCATGGACAGCTGGCACGCGCTAGCTGGTGGCAGGTGAACTATGGCTGTAAGAACAATCCGCATCAGATGGGAGGCAACCCGGGCAACTTTGTGCTCAGGAGAAGCGGAGCAAGGGTGACCCAGTCCACGATTCCTTGAAGAGGTTCCTTCAGCTCCCTGCAGGAATGCACGCGTCATTCGCCAACCCGGAGACGGCAGCTGTCTGTACCACTCCCTCAGCTACGGCACGCCGTAGCCGGGTCGATCCCTTGCAGCTCGGTTTCCGTGGAGCATCGCTGCGAGCCAGGCCTGGGTAACACCGATGCTAGAAGCTTGCGCTGGGATCCCAGCAATCTTCAGGTGTGACTTCTATGTCGTATTTGCTAATCACATAGCCTGAGCCGAACCCCGAGGTCGAGAGCTAGCGCAGTTCTTGCGCGATCGACCTGACCTAGAAATTGCCGGGGATACCTTGGAGGACTCGCTACTGCTGCTGCTGCTGCTGCTGCTGACGATACTGCTACTGCTACTGCGACTCCCACTCGTGCCACGACTACGACGACGACGACTGGAGGAGTAGCACGAGGAGTAGCGGCACCAGCCACGACTGCTGCTCGGCAGCAGCGGTTTCTACAGCAGCATTTTCCAGCAGCCGAGTACATTCCGCCGATGTATTCCGACGACGATGGCGATGCCGACCTCTGCGAGTATATAGCCTCACCAGCCACCCTTTGCGCTAGCTCAAGAGCTAGGAGGTGTTGCAAACTCCGGCATGTTATTCGCAGGAAACTGCAAAGCCACAAACTTTGAGTGTATACTAGGACACTAGGTGGTCAGCCCCCAACCCCCCGAAAAACCCTTCAGCATGCTTCGGCGCAGGTTGCTGGACATGTATGTGTATGGGATGAACTACGCAGTGACTACTGACTACTGCTGCTCCTCTTCCTCCTCCTGCTGCTGCTAGTGCCACTGCTACTGCCTTAGCTGCTGGCACGAAACAGGCTCCAGCCAAGAAGTATCCAACAACTCCGAAAGTTTGTTAGCCCTAAAGGAGTGGGTTCGGTGGGACTCGAGCTCCTCCGTTGAGACGTGCGCCCAATTGATGGGTCAAGGCCCCTCAATGGAGACTTTCGAATTGGGTTGAGCCGCAGTTGGCTTCCGGAAAGTCTCGTACCCCAGGTACGCCAGGCGTCAGAGCATGTCTGGTTGGGGAGGCGGCATCGAGATGGTCAGTGCCCCATGTGGCTGAGGGTCGCCGATCCATGCTGTGGTGTGCGCCCTTCGTTTCGTCCCCCAGGCGTGCTGCTCACACCTGAAAAACGTCAACATCCACGTCTACGAGAGCGTCAGCAGGACCCAGGGGCGACCTCCTTCTTAAAATCAGCCCTTTTGCGCCCACTGGGCGCGGTTCCTTCTTGCTTCTTGGGCTTCTTGGGCTTCTTCTGGCGCAGGATCTCCTCGGCCTTCAAGCGCATCTCCTGCTTTGATGCCCCCAAGCAGGCAGGGAGTTTGTCCCCAGGCCCCAGACTCCCCACCGGACATCCCCAGACCATATTCGAGACCTTTTGGGCTTGGGTTGGGACGGTCGGTGTTCTTTTGGCGCAGGGTGAACCAGTCTCTCACTGTGTAACATGAGGCAGCTCGGAAATGCTGAAATGGAGGCGGAAAGACCGTGAGACATCCTGCTCAGGATGGATTTGTTCGTACTGTCCATGCCCGGGGCCTCAGATGTCTCGAAGACGAGATGTGATCCATGGGAACCACGACAGCTACACCGAGGTACTTTACCAAGGAGGCCTTCATTATGATGCCTTGCTTCCCACGTGATCGTGTGCCTAAGGCACAGCAATTTTCGCTTGCATCCCCTGGCGATGCTTCCAATCAATTGACTTTTGATACAGACTGTGCCTGTGCTGCTGTCTGCTCACCACAAAACATGCCGACCTAGTCTCGAGGGCCCTGGGTGTCCCAAGATGCAGTGCACGGAAACGCAAGCCCACAAAACAGCAGGTGAGCAGCGGTCTCTGCAGCTTTTTCCACTGCACATTGCCAGATCATCCCAGTTGGCGGAGCGCAGGAGGATGTGTGCCCATAGTCCAGGAGGTGCATCTCAGTGCCTGTTTGTTGCTGCCCGGGCGATAGCGGGCGCAGAGTCAATGTCTCAGGTTTCTAGCAAGATTTCACGTCAAAGGCTCCAGCCGTGCTGCTGCCCATGGCTACGGTTTCGGGTCACGTCTCAGCTCTGGAATCGAACCACATCCTCGCATCGGTGAAGACTCGCATCGCAAGTTACCCGGATTTGCCAACGGATTCCCTGGTGGCTGTGCTCGTAGCTACAAGAGGCTTGAGCGGCTTGAGCAAGGCCAATCAAGCGCCTGCACAGTGGCAGGGCCTATGCTCGGGCCACTGACAGTCCGCTGACAGCGACGGTACCCTCAGAGTCAGCAGCTTTTCTGTCAGTGTGTGTTCAGCAATCGTTCGAGGGTGGACCTAGAGACTACATTAACCACTTTAGGGCCTTTGTGTCATTACATTAAGCAAGGTAAGGAAGTGAATGAAATGAGTGAACGCATGCTTCTTGTTAATGAATCTGAAACGAAATGACAGAGAACAGACCAAGGACAAAGACATCAACTGTAAGCTTGTGGTAGAAGTTGATAGAAGCATAAGACGAATGGAACCCTTTGCTTTCTGGCCCTGGGGACCTGCCGGTGTCCTTTCACTTCTCGGGCTGGTCCGAAGGCAGCCCAAGGTCTTGTGTTTCGGCCGAGAAACTTGGAGACCCAGTGGTGCAATGGAAGGGAATGCAGAAACAGAGCGGCATAGAGCAGGCGGCCAGTGAGCTACGTGTGTCTCTGTGTGTGTGTGTGTGTGTTTGTGTTTGTGGTGGTTTTGTAAGGGTGTCCGCCGGCGTGCGCGCTGTATAAGTGTATAACGTGTTGTGGGGTGTCACTGTGCTTGCTCTTAGATGTCGCCTTGCGACCATCTGGCCTTGATGCACATCTGCATGTCGCGATGTTACACATGTATGCTAAGTGGGTGTGTGCGCAGAATGCTCACGTCAATGTATGTGTTTTTCGGTACATGTGCATGTTCATTTGTACTCTTGTGTGTGTGCTTGTCACACCCTGTTACCCATGGACGCTTCATTAGAAGAAACCCCAAACACTGAGCCTTCCGGTGCGGGTGGGTGCGGGTGGGTGTGGGTGGGTGGGTGGGTGGGTGGGCGGGCGGGCGGGCGGGCGGGTGTGGGTGGGCGCACATACATACACACTCACACACTACCTCACTCACCTAGAGCTTCAGTCTGCAAATGCAAAGTGTAAGCACACACACACACACACTCTCGTTCACACACATGATGCTGACCCCACCTGTCGCAAAAGCATGCCGTCCGCACATGGTTCAATGCTTGAGGGCAGATGCCCACCACGGCAAGATGTCCATCTCATGTAGATGTAGGCAACAGGATTACTCGTTGCTCTTCGTGATGTTGTGGCGCCATGGAAGAGGCCGCTTTCCCACGGCGCGAAATCGATGGCGTGGAGCTGTCGAGGTCGATGGCGGGGAGCTGTCATCACCCCCAGTTCAGCGCCGTTGCTCTGCCCTTGAAGTTCTGGCCAACTCTGTTTGTGAAGGTGCAGCCCCGAGGACGCCTTGAAGAACCGCGAGAAAGGCAAAGAGGCCATTCTCTTTGGACTTTGGACTTTGGGGAGTTTGACAAAGTCTTTTCTTTTCCAGGTTGACAAGGACATCGAGCAGCAAGACAGCGAGGAGGCCTCCGCATGGCCGGTCGAAGATGCTGCTTCCTGCTGCTTGAACGGGCACAGAAAGAATGAGGTCACCGTTCGTGGAACACTGATGCATGCGTCAGGCCCACGGCCTGGCAGATCCTGGCTGGGCCCGCCCCGTCGGCGCCTTTCGAATCGAAAGAGAAAGCTTGCTGGTGTCGACCAAAAGGGGTGATGCTACGCCCCAGCCAGGTGGCCACGGTGATCTACTTGTGCGTGGCCCTTGGCCACCTCATCCTGGTGAAGGCACCCCGCAAAAGCTCCTAAAAGCCCATCATGGATGAGGGCGATTTTGATCAGCGTCTCAAGTTTGAACGAAGGAGCAATGCCTTGAGACGCAGTCGGAGGGCGTCCTCTTCGTTTCGCTGGCTGTGCTGCAGGCAATCCCACATGAGAAAACTGCTCGCTTGCCCCGGCCGGGGGCTCTGAGGTCTCCTTGGGCTTCGAGGCCACGGTGTATGCGCTGGGAGGCCTCGTGCGCGGCACTGAGCTTAGCCATGGGAGCATCTCTGCTGTAATGGAGCTTCTCGCATTTTCATCAAGGCAGCCTGGTGGAGGGGGCTGTGTTGTGAGCTTTTTGGAGTCTGCGGGGCGCTTCCGTCTCCTGCTGGGTGCCACTGTCTGGGTGCTTTAGCCAGCATTGCTTTCTCCGCGCGTGCTCTTCGCAATGAGACTTTGCTGAAGAGGCGTGGCTCGTGCCCTGGGCTGCGGAAGGCCCCCGGAGGAAGGAGATGCTGAAGTGCCCCCGTGCAATGCCCTGTGCGCCTGTGCAGTCCACTGCCGTTGTGGTGAGCAGCCTCCACGAGCCACCGCAGTACTCGCTCATCAGCAGGGCCCGGAGCCACGGTTTCCCCAGCACGCGGAGGGCACATGAGGGCAGATGACGGCAGGCCAGACGTTGGCATGCTTCGTGAGTGCCTACTTCGCCGGGAACCCGTGCCTGCCAGTGCCGGCGCACGCTTCGAATGAGCCAGCTCCTGGCCTGCCTTCTCGCCTCGAGGCCCTGCGTGAAGTCTGCGTCCTCCTCCGCGGCGAGCCACCGTCCGCTCTGGACCGGACTGCCTCTCAGCCTGAGGGCGTTCGTCGTGTCTCTAGGAGTGTCGCGGCGCAGTGAGCTACGCATCTTCGCTTCCCTTTAGCAGATCTGGCTTGTCGGTAATGCGTGCCAGCTAGTGAGCAACGAGGGGTAAGGAAAAGAACGGAGCCATTTTCAAACCACATATAGCACGAGGCCAGACAAACCCTACATGATATCTCTGTAAATTCCGATTGCTGTACTTAGTAACTTAGTATAGCGCCTTGTACTGTTAGAGCCGAGTTTCCTGTTTCTTCTGTAGTGTTAGTCTCAAGGGTAGGCAAGAGGCATTTTTGGGCGCAAGTGCGACGCAGGTGGGCTCTCTGGCTTCACGCGACACAGATGCCGGGTAGATCCCCCCAAATAATTTCTTTCGCAAATACTTACCCTGTCAACCACAGAGCACTTCGGAAAAGGTCGAAATATCTTCACAGGTACCAGGTAGCCACCAAAGCAAAGTGGCTGACAGCAGGGCTGTCCAGAGCCAATTCTGCACCGTCGCGCAGACTTTTCCTTTGCGGACGTAGAGCTGGCAGCAATTTCACGTGCTGCGCTCGCGCGGGGAATCACGAGCAAAATTTCAGTCAGCATTGCACAGGGGAGGCACAGCCGACCGACCAACCCCGCACTCCTCCCCCCGTGGACGAATATTCCTGCGACCACTATGATCGCCAGCTAGAACAATGTTTTTTTGTCTCTGTCTCTGTGTGCGCTCGTGTGCGTGCATGAGCGTATCTTTCGATCTAGATGTAGTGGTGATTTGCACAGACATGTCGAGAACAACTGCTTGGGCAAGCTAGTCAAGGTCGGTTCAACCTCGCTTTGGCGACTGCCTGCCCAGCAATGCGCTTCTTGGCGGCCAGTTTCGCATGGACAAGGCCAGAAGACGCATCGATAGCCATGGAACCAGACTTTATGTGCCCAGACAGCGCAGGCTGAGTTTGAGCAGACTGGAAGGACGGTCTTCGTTCCATCACGACTTCGATGCTCGTCGGAAGAGTTCGACCCGAACGGAGTGCATTGAGCCTCGCATCGGGGCATGAGGCGCTGGCCTGGACACCTCCAGCGGGCTTGCCCTGGCTGCGCACCTCGCATCTGCCCTGGCCTTGCGCCAGAACCGCTGGCTCCTAGCGACGCTGCTTTGCCTCCTGGCCCGGAGGCACCGCAGTCCGCAGTCTGCCCTGCAGAGCGGAGCTCTCCCGTCCCGTCCCGTCCATCCGCAGGCTGGGCAGTGCCTGGGAGGTGCTGTTGGGGCGCCGTGGAGCCTGGGCTCGTGAGGCCACCTTCGTTGCGTGTAGGTTTTGGAGTTGCTTAGAGCTCGATGGCGTGGAAAGGTTCCGCGCCTGCTCTGTCGCTTTGGAGAGCTGTGGTGGCTTCGATGTGCTCTCTGGCAGCTGCCACCTGGCAACGATTGCCTTCAACTGTGAAATCCTGCCTGTTTGGCACATGGGGATCTTGTGCCCGTTTTCGCAAAAGGGCCATGGCTGTCATGGAGCACTTCTCTGATTTCCTGAATTGAATTCCATTGAATTCCACTGAAAGCTCAAACAGAAGCGCCAACGTTTGCCTACTCTGATTTGATTCAAAAGGCAGCAATGCGAGCTCGATGCCAACGGACAGCTTCCTCAATGCGCTGGCTGAGACGCTGCATCTACCTGCATGTCCTCCGGACATCGTGCGTCAGCTTCGACAGCAGCGAAAAAAGCTGAAGATTTGTCCCTGCTGCCAGGCTTTGATTCTGCATGATGTGGCAGTTTCGGACCGCGTTGGAAAACTCTTAGATCCTGGCACTCCATCGGCTCATCGGCTCGGGAGTAGGGTGGCAGCGTTCACTTTAGGAGCGGCAGCAGCTCCTGCCTGAAAAGGTTCCAACGTTTTGGTTTGTATTTAAGCACCATTTTTGGTAGACTCCTGTGAGAGGCCATGCCGGAGATATGGCTGGAGAAGTACCGACCCATCAAGTTCGAGGCACCTGCGCGTGTGCCTACACTGTTTGCCGAGCGCGACACGTGCAAGGACGTGGTCGGCAACTCTGCTGCCGTGACGATCCTCAGATCACATGCCACCGCAGGCCAGGACCCTGGTGCTCCGGCATAGATCCATGCTTGGGAGTCGTCGCTCGTCGCAGGCACCTTCCCCCACCTGCTCCTCACCGGTCCACCCGGCTGTGGCAAGACGACGGTGGTGCACTGCCTCGCCAGGCCTGGCGCCGGGGCCGGGGCCGCCCTGAAGTTTCTTTGAGAAGTCTCGCTCCCGCTACTCCAGGGAGCACCTGAAAGAGCACTACGAGCAGGGCTGCATCGAGCTGAACGCCTCGGATGACCGAGGCATCGACGTCGTGCGCGAAAAGATCAAGGTGCCGGAGAGAGAGAGAGAGAGAGAGAGAGAGAGAGAGAGAGAGAGAAAGAGAGAGTCTATGGGAGATACACACACGGTAGACATCAAGATGCACCATTGCTTGCGCACACGTGCTGCCCGACGCGCCAGGGCTTCGCGCAACAAAAGGTCTCTTTGCCAGAAGGCAAGCTGAAGGTCCCAGCTCAGCTCCTTTAGAGTCTTCGTGTTGTGGACCACGACGTCCAGACTGTGCAGGTAATTATTCTGGATGAAGCAGACAGCATGACCCAAGCTGCGCAGCAGGCGTCGTGAGGGGGGGACCCTTTGATGGCTCCTGGCGTTGGGGAACTTGTGGAGGCCATGCGTCGGACGATGGAAATCTTCAGTTGGACCCCCTATGTTCACGAGAGAGTACTCAGTACATCCTTACTGGGCCTAAAGAATCGAAGGGCCCGTGTATTTCTGAGGCGAAACCACTCGCTTTGCCTTGGCGTGCAACATCTCTTCGAAGATCATCGAACCCATCCAGCCGGGGGCCCCTGGCAAGTCTCACGACATCTCGTAAAGAATCTCGTGTTGAGGTCCCGCTGTGCGATCCTTCGTTTCAGCCGAATATCCGACGAGGATCTCGGAGAGGATTTGACTGTCAGGCCGGCAGAGTAACTCCAAGCCCGACAGGACATGCTTCAAAGGCTGAAGCTAGTGTTGGAGAAGGAGGGCGCCCCGTGCCTTTTCAGAGATTTTGCAGGGAGCAAAGATCTGCGAAGGGCCTTCTGGAGGATTGCAAGAAGGGTGAGAATCATCGATGTAGTCCTGCCATGGACTGGGTGTGGGCTAGCGTCGAAGCAACCATCATCGGCATGATATATATATATATATATATACATCAGCGTAGTTGTTCTGCGACAGTCGTGGCACAGTCGGAAGAACAGCAGAAATACGTCTGTACTTGGCCAGCCTCAGTTGTGCATCATTTGGCCCTCTTCGACAGCTTTCACACTGCCAGTGTCAGCGGTTAGACGTGGCTCAGGTACGACCAGTCTGGTTTGGAAGCCTTGGCTTTCTCCGCAGAGGGTGACATGCGCAACGCCCTGAACGGAGCGCAGCCGGAGGCCCGGCCCGCAAAGGCCCTGCCAGCGTTGCCCAGTGCGTTCCCGCTCTCCCGAAGCTTCGCCGTAGCGGAGCCCGAGGTCGACCTTCAACGCCTTCGGGGAAATCAACAAAGCGACGGTCTTCAGGAGGGCTGAGGGGGCGACGAGTGCGCAGAGTGAAAAAAGAGGCGGAAGAGCCTGACAGGATGAATGACCAGCCCCAGCCCGAGAAGGTGAAGAGCTGCCTGGAGGCCAGCTTGAAGAAGGATGCCAAGGCCGGCACGCTGGACGGGCAGCTATGGTATGCTATAATATGGTGACCGAGAACCCATCCTAGCACTTTAGCACAGACCGAGGGCACCTTTGGCCCGATGCACGAGATCTGGAACCAGGGCTACAGCACCACCGACATCATCTCCACATTCTCGCTGGGGTCCTGGCAGAGTCTCGAGTGCACCTTGGTCATTAGTAGTTCCCCTACCGGCAGGCGCGTTGCCAAGCAGATGGAGGCCCCAGAGCACATCAAGCTGGAGTGGCTCAAGGAGGACGAAATCCGACCACGCTGTTCGAAGAGCAGCTGTCACAGAAGAAGTCTCTTCCTCTTCCTGTGCCGCCAGATCGGCCTCGCACACGCGCGTGTGACGGCGGGAGCCCAGAACCTCTTGCAGCTGGATGCCATGGCCGGATTCCCAGCAAGTTTTTTCACCAGGCGCGACCGCTGGCATCTGTTTCCTGAGGTTTCCAAGATCATTTTGGCATCCGAGAGAGGCTCGGAGCCTTGGATTCCTCGACTGATTGCGGGCATTGCGGGCATGGGCAAAGCGAGAGCTTGAGGCTGATGCTCGGGGAAGTTCCTGCGCTGCTGACATGAGAGATTTGCAGCTGTTAGTGGAAGAGTGTAGGGTCTCACATGAAGAAGCCTGAAGCGCATCGCGCATAGTCTTTAGAACTTTAGAGTCTTTATTAGAGTCTACACAGGCATCGAAGGCATCGAAGCGGTCTACAGACTGTTACAGACCTATAGACTCTAGACTTTTCGGTGGCAGAGTCCGGGGCTAAAGGGGTTCCTGCAGGATGCTTGGAGATGGCAGGGAGGCCCCCCCGTGCCAAGTGGCAGAGGGGCCGGGCCTCCACCCAACAAACAAACATCTCTGGCCGGGGTTGGCATCCCAGGACGGACAAGAAGACTCTGGTGACAGCAGTCTGACGGAGCGATCAGGGTCGGAGAAAGCGCCATGCCCCGATGTCCTTAGAAGTCTTTCGGGGATGAAAGGCTGGAGGATGGAGCAGGATGGAACTGACATTTCCCGCAGCATTCTTGGCCCGTGGGACAGGGCAGGGCCGCGAGGGTCCTTTTGCGGGGCCCTCGGCTTCCGTCGGCTCCGTCCTCGGGCCTCGATATGCCTCGTGCTGAGTGCTGAGGCATGCTTGGGGGCCGTGATGCTAGGCAGGATCACAAAAGAACGCCCGACTCCTCCGTCTTCCAGCTTCTTCCAGCTCTTGCTCAGGCGCCAGCTTGGCTGCTAACAAGGCCAAGATCATCTGCCCGGGGTCTTAAAAGGGGAAGAAACAGGTGAAGGACTCTGTATTGCTCCGTAGCGTCAGTGTGAGGTCAGCAGTGTCTAGCTCCGGGCCACTGGACGTACGAGTGCAAGAACGGAAGCACTTACCAGGCGCGGAGGCATGCCGCGTCGCATGTCATGTGTCAGCAGCCCCTTGAAAGCCAGCCCTAAATCCTAAACCCAAGCCGGCCAGACAGCGGCGCCAAACCAGAAAACAAACCAAAACCTTTCCTCCATAATCCTTACCTCCGGCGCAGCCTTCGCGGCAGGTCCGCGCCAGCGCTTCGCGACAGCTCAAGCAGAAACGCTTCAAGCAGGCCTTCCTGGAAGAAGAGGCCTGAGAGTTTCAGGCTTTGGCAAAACAGGGTTAATTTTTGATTTCGACAGGCGCCCGAGGTGCCCTTCAACGCCTTCCTGGGCTTGGCCCTCAGTGCTTTCTAAGGGGTTTGGCATTGAAGCACTGTCTTTGCATGGTAGCGTCCGAGCGTTACAGCATACTGAAGTTCTCGTGCTAGCGTAGAAGATCGGGATAGCCTTCAGGTGACGACCGTGCGCGATTCGGAACAAGGCCATCGCCTGGCGTTTCCCAGAAGTGTCGTGTTTGCCTCCATCGCCCGGTGTTTGCCAGGAAAGACACTGCAGGACCCCCAGAAAAGAAGCCCAAGACAGAGAAGGCTGGCAAGATGGGCCGGTTTGTCGGTGTGGCACTCCTATGCTGGACGTGCCCCCAAGCGTGAAGGATGCAAAGGAAAAGAAGGAGAAGAAGGCAAAGAAGAAAAAGGAGTAGTGGCCTTTAACTTTCGTCTCGCTCGCGTTTCCCCAGAGACTCATGGAACCTGCCTGCCCTCTATAGGTCGTCCTCATCCAGCTCTGACAGCGATTCCAGCGATTCTGGCTCCTCAAGCTCAAGCTGAATGACTGCACGAAAAAAAAGGGGGATCTGCTGCACTGCGTGAACGCTCGCTTCATGGCTTACCGAGCCCCTGTCGGACTTGGCCCTCGTCGGCTCCCCTTTTGATGCGAGACCGCTTCAGCGCAACGGCGGGGGACCGTGAGTTGCACCTGCACCCAGAAGTGCACAAGAGCCGACCTAAGAGCCAGAGTGTCCTCCCTTGACAAAGTTGACATGCAAAAAATTGCAAACAAGTGCAAAGAATGATGGCTTGACCTTGTGACCTTGGAGGCAACAAGAGACAAGAGCAACTCAACTCCCATGCCTCCCCCAGCTTCAATTTAAAGGGCGGGAAGCGTAGCTGAGCCATGTTCGGACTCAGGCGGCAGCAAGGGTTGCCGCCTGTCTGAAGATGGTTCCAGTGGCTGCAGTCACGGTGCAGCTTCTCCAGCACAGGCTGGTGCTCGTGCCTTTCATCCTCGTGGCGGCCGAGAGACCAACGATCAGCCTCTTGGCAAGGGAAGTCCTCCCTCCAACAACATCTGACAAGCAAGGGGCACCCTCAAACGCCTCCTAATTCATGCTACTGGCAGCCCCTTGAAGTGGAGGAGGGCTCAGAGGGAGGGACCTCCCCCCCCCCCCCCCCCC
>CAJNDV010007413.1:75447-87547 GCA_905221635.1 Symbiodinium sp. CCMP2456 | reverse complement strand
TGAAGATTTAAAATATTTGGATCGTAAACCATATCCTAAAAATTTAACAAAATAGATTAATATATCAATAAAAAATTTTGAAGAAGAATATAGTGAAAAAATAAAATAGAAACAAGCATAAGAACAAGACCAATAGTATAATATAATTTTATTAAATTATTAATAAAATCGTATTAGGGTGTCAATTCCCAGTCCAAAGTTATAGACTTTAGAAAATTGCTACTCTCTATTATTTCTCAATTCAGGGGTAAGATATTAGTTATACTATAGTTCAAGTAAATAAAGTATTTAGTAAATAGTTATGGTTTGGAGATTTTAGTATAGGGTTTGGATTCGGTAGTGGCTTTTAAAATGCCTGAAAAGTGTGGGGGGGGAGTATAAGGTGTAGACTGAAGTTGAACTGGGAAATGACCCTCCCAGGTCAGGGCAAAGGGGATTTATATTGAAAGAGAAAGAGTCATTAGATGGTATGGAGAATTCAGGGGATGAAAGAACACGGAAATGCTGGCTTTATTTAAAAATAAATGAATCAATAAATCGGAATAACAATGAGACTTATAATAAATATCTGAACAAGAATACTAATTAATGGAAAAACAACATAGACAAAGTCTTAGCAAAGAAGAAAGAATATAGAGAAAGAAAGAAAGACGACATTATTATAGAATTCATCAAGGCGACTCTGCGTTGTAATGTGTGCGACTATAATGTTCCAAAGATTAATATATCACGACATCACAAAATCAAGAAGCATATAGAGAATTTAGGAATGAACGAAGGGGATTAGTTAATATTATGCTGAATAATATGCACTAATCGTTAGGTTTGAAGAAAAGATTGTTGTAGATTATAGCGTGGTGCGGGGGGCAGGACGATGGCGGTAAGCAACGGCAACACGGAATTGACCTTCCCTTGCTACTGCCACTCACTGATCTCAGGGCTAATGCCGATTTATTTACGAGCTTCCACGATGCATGTGTTGCCTCTATCGGTACATTCACGGCGGAAGCACTTCCACGTCAATCCTGTACGAGGTGTGTCCAAATTCCTGAACCGGCAGGGCTCGTTCTACCCAAGGCCTTTCCCTTTGTCATTGAGTCCCACGCGCTGGCGTTCACTCATGATGCCTTTGATCTTCTCGGGCATGAGGTTGTTCTAAACCCCAGCGGAAGGCAAACGTACAGGGTTGCTCTGCTTGTGATACACAGTGAGTGCCGGAAGCACTACAGTACATTGGAATTTGCCGATGCGGGATTTGCGTACTCGTATGACAATCTCCATGGCCTGCAGCTGGTATATAGAGATGAGCTCCCACTTTCGCAGAACTGGGACAGGCGGTACATGCTCTCCTTCAAGGAATGGCTTCACCTACAAGGGGAAAACACATCAGTGACTACAGTTGTACTACAGGCAGCGAAGTGCGGAGCCAGACGAACACAACATGAATATATCAAAGCAGCTGCTGAATATAAGTTCAAAGCATCACCTTCACCTTTTGCTCTGTCGCCATCAGGTATTGGTGGGTTAAAGGCGGATTTTGAGGATGTTGACCTCCGTCACGATTAAGGGGACAGCCAGGAATTAGCTAAAGAGAGCCCCGCAGATGATGACGTCGCCATGCCAAAAGCCACCGGTCTTGAAGACTTAGTCATTTTCATTGGGTCTGAAGATGAACTTGACGTGCCCGCTCGGCCAGCTGCGCAGAAGCGTAGCAGCAGTGAAGGAATACGTGCCTTTATGCGACCAGAACAGCGCCCCAGACTCAATGTCCCTATGCCGTCCAATGAACATTTGCTTAAGTTGCGCACGGCATTCGCTGTTGAGCAACGTATGCAAAATGGAATGCTATGTGATGGTAAGGTCATAGACACAGACACAAAGGCTGAAGGCACCCGGCCACCTTATGCGTTCATCTCCCTATCGATGGGTCGTCATCGGCACTCGACATAGTACGAGAGCAGGTTGGTGGAAGACCTTATGCCTTCATAGCGGCGGAAAACGATGAGAAAGTCCGAAGGCTGGTACACCACATCCGAGGTTATGATCTGACAGAAGAGTGGAGCTACTGTGATGCTGGTTTTCCAGCATGTTATGCTTCAGATGTTGGCCATCTATTCAAGGATAGATGCAGACGCCTCAGAGAGCTGGCCGCCATATGCCCAGAATATCCTTCTACTGTTTATGTCGTCGCTGGGTCCCCATGCCAGGATTTGACGATTGCTGGTTTTAGCAGGGGTGCGCTAGGCGTTACTGGCTCACGCAGCGTTGCATTTCATTACATTTGGGCTGTCCTGAAGGCGCTTGAATGTATTTTCCCTGCTTCTGTAACAATCTGCCCGATAGTTGAGAATGCTGGATCCATGAGAGTTGAATTCAAACAGTATATGCAGCTTTGCCTAGGTCTTCCGGATAACGGTGTCCTCATTGCTGATGCTGCACTGCTCGGAAAGCGACTGAATAGAAGACGTGTCTTCTTTTCGCGAGCACCTGTTAACCCTCAGGATATCAGCACATCCGCTATCTCACCGATAGAAAATGGTTGGGCACCTTGTTACATAGTCAGTGGTGTTCAGCCCCCGAAACCTGTAACGCTCCCACCTGTGATGCAACCTAGAGCAGAGTTGGAGGATGGCACGCCGGTACTCTCTACAAAATTCTATCACCCTGCTAACCTACTTTATCGGGTCGCCTTCTTCGGAGACATGCGCACTTTTGAAGCCGCTTGCGTTCGAGGGCGCAGCAGTGGAGTATGCTACCCTGATCTGGCATGGGACACGTTATACCTTCTGCATTGATGCCGCTCTGGACTATCCTCTCAAGCCGGGATATCAGCAAGGGCGTTGCTGGACAGTTAGATGAAGATGTCGAAAAGTCATTGCTGCCACTCATTGCCTACCTTCATGGAGCATCACTTCCATTCCGTCCCCTTAAGTTGTCTGAAGCACTTGCGGACGTGGAGCTATCGCAAGGATTTCGATACCTTCCACTTGACGCTGATCCAGTAACGACGGCTAGCATTGCGGGGAACTCCTTCATACCAAGCATTGTTCGGCAGCTAGTGACGACCAATGTGAGTACCTGTCTTCCATATCAAGGAGTATGCTCGTTGGAACACCTTGTTCGGAGCTATGCCGAACTTGTCTTGGCAGTTGAAAGTCGCATAGCTACAGATGTCTCTAAAAAGCGGATCTCTGACGGTCATGCTGCGTATATTCTCAAGCACCTCCATAAACAGCCGCTGCCTCCACAGCTGCTCGATCCTGCATTTTGGCACGCTCTCCACCAGGCAACTGTCCATAGACCGGAAATTCTTCCGAGCTCTAGCATCGAGGCTGAATGGAAGCCGCTGTCTGTACATTGTATTGGAGGAGTGGGTCAGTACATAATCTGGGAAGCTGCAACCTTCCTACAACAGTTGCTCCAACAGTGGAACAGGCCCTTGAGTGTTGCCGTTGGCTCGGTTTTTGCACCACGCAGGGGTGCTCAGGGGAAAGTCGCTTGCGTTTCAGTCGAGCAGCTCTTCGCCCTGTTCTCGAGCAGTGATGTGATACGGAGTATCTCCGTTATTACTGTCAGTCGAGAATGGAACGAAGTCTTTATTGGACTTTGCATTCGCATCCTCTTTTTACTAGTCTCGCAGCTTCCTCTCACCCTTAAAGGGAGGCGGCTTATCGCTTACCATGAAGAAGGTGAAGCAACTCACGCCCTCTACCTTGAGCCACCTAGAGCCACTGTTGCCGAAACGCTTGCTATTGTCTTCCCTGGCACCTTTCCCCAGCCCATTCTTCTGTGCCAGGATGACCTCAATGTTGATTGTGACCTTTCCTTTGGGCTCCCCTACCTGCCCATCGAGGTCATGCTGCCCACTGCGGAGTATGAGGCGATAGTTAGTCATACTGACTCTTCGTGGTCAGTTGTGTTACAGATTGATTGGCACCAAGGAGTGGCTCAGTGTCTCTTTGGCATTGGCACTAGACAGTTATTTGAGCTCGCCATCCTACCTACTGCCCAAGCAGTCTTCGCTGCTATCTTCCATCGAGTAGGAGCACACTTCCCAGATGACTTCTGGTTAAGGAAAACGGGGGAGTTGCAGCCCGAAGCTGACTTGCTTCAGATAGTCCACCTAGCTTTCTCTTATGCTTTTTTTCACAGGGCTGTTGTCAGACTCTATCAGGCCAAATGGCAGGAGAACGGAGAGTCAAACATTTGTCGAGTTCAGCAAATACCGCCCAATCCACTCCCAAGCGACACGCGACATGTAGCCTTATTTCGCATACAGCCATCAGCGACTTACGATGCAGCTTATGTTATTATTACCGGCTGTGGAGCGGCCGAAGCAGGTAGAATTGCTCTTTCTGGAGGATGATGCTCTCGACACAAGGTATCATTGATCCCTGGGTGAGGGATGCTTCGCTTCGCTGTGTTCGTTTAGTCGCTAATGGCTGTAGGTCTTTCAAAGGCTGTCGGGTAGGCATTCTCCACCCTCCTTCATGCGGATCAGGTGCCTCCTTCTTACTCCAATTTACCGGCTCTTCATAATGCCTTTCCGTTCCTTACGAACTACCCAAGGATTTCGGCAGTGGTTGTCAGACGTACCCTGCTAGCGATCTTGGGCATGCCTCCGAGTCCGTCACAGGAGCAGGGGACTTCCCCGGTCCCGGCAGGCACACTTCTCCGACTCCTTTCGGGATGCTATAGTCCGGCCATTGATGCGGAATGCTTTGCAACCGCCCTCCGTATTGGCATACTGCGTACTACCGAGGCTATCATTAGTTTCAAACAGCCGGCGCAGCATGTCAAGGCGGCCCTGGACCATCGCGACTTGGAACATAACTAGTTTAAAAGCATGGGGTAGTGCGTCGTCATCTGTCAAAATCAGCACGATTGCCGCCCTCCTGAGGCAAGGGCCAGTGTGTCTACAGGAAACCAATTGAACGGCGCGGGAGGTTGAAATTGCATCGGTCACGTTCCCACGGGCCGCCATTATCAATACTCTAGCGGAAGGGGAGGGCAGCTCAGGTGTTTCCATATTGGTGCCGGCCCCCTTTAAAGTCGACCATCAAAGGGAGGTACTCCCGGGTTATGTTTTGTCTGTAAAAATCTCGCATTTTCAACGGAAATGCGAATCATTGCAGTTTATGCACATGCCCAGAAACTGCCTGAAGTTGCAACTGCCATACAACAGTATTTGGTAGGGCGCAAAATTGCAGATTGAGTTATTTGTTGCGGGGGATTTCAATGGAATGCATATCAAGCAGCCGGAAGCTTGGGATATGATCGTCTCGGAAGGCGTGCTTAAGCAGGTCTCCCTCCGGATTGATACCTATAGGTCTGGTGCGCATGCCTCGTCCTTGGACCTTATAATGCACAATGAGCACGCAGAAGGTGCAAGGAAGCTCAAAAGTCAGGTTTTTTGGCCCAAGCTGTTACCCTGTGGACATGCAGTTGTTACGGTTCGAGCCACTAAAGCCCGTCTCCTTACCAATGATGTGCGTGCGGTCAAGTACTCGGCCATTCCGATACGAGCATTCAAACAGCACACTCTCCGGCCCACTCTAGGCATTCCGTCGCGAAGTTCGCACCCCGCGCAACTTCGACTTCAGCGTATGAGGTGCCTGCTGCCTCGTGAGCCAGAGCTGTCCGACCTGCAGAGTCTGTTCCACCTTTGGTGGAAGCAAGAGCAACCCTCCCAAGCTGAGGCGGTTCGTAATGGAAAGCTCGGGGCGCTCCCCTACTTGTTGCGCAGGCAGCGCTCCAGGCCAGAGGCGCAAACGTACAAGATTCCTGCCGGTATCTTCAGCACTTTCAGACATCTCTTGAGCCATTGTAGATTCTCTACAGATGGCAGCTTTGGAATTCTTACCAATGTAGAGTTGCAACAAGTCGTGTCGCAGCTCACCGTGATGGAAGTGGCACAGCTTATGCCGCCCCCAGCGATCGGAGAGGATGGGTGCCAGGTCGCCGACAAAGCACCCGCGTTGGGACCTCCATCGGTCGACACTGGGTACGTTTGGCGTTAATCAGGTGTTACTGCCCACTGGGCAGCCCTGTCAGTCATTAGGTGAAGTTGACAAGGCCCTTAGACATACGCATGCTTTCTGGCAGCAGCTGCCCCCTGACCATTGTGAAGAGTGGAACGATACGCTTCAGGATTATAGGCCGGGCAGCTCTGCAAAGTGTCGCATGCCTGCCTCTGATGATATCATGCATCATTTGCTGCAAACGGGAGACTCGTCCGCGGGACCTGATGGCTGTCCGTATGAGTGTTATCGTAGCTTACCGGTTGAAATCTACTGCGGCGTTGGAGCGACACCTACAGAACATTACGCTGGGTGCAACTCCACCCCCGACACAGGCGCTCACCTTCATTCCCAAAGCGGACTCCGGCCACTTCGCTGATAATTTTAGACCGCTTGACATGCCGGATACGGCAGCGCGCATTATTGACTCGGCTGTGTTTTCCAGCCTTATGCGCAGCTTCTGCCCTCTATTGCATCAATCACAAGCCCTTGTCTCTGCGATGAAAGAAGCACCGGCCAATTATATACTTAGTGATCCAAGACGCTTTGTGGGCCCAGGACTCTGACTCGGTCGTCATGTTGACGGACATGGCTAAAGCCTTTGAGAGAGTCAATCCGGGATGGCTCCTTGATGTCCTTCAACGACTCTCCGCTCCCCAGTGGGTGCGACAATATGCTATCCACCTTCTCTATGGAAGACGATCCTTACACCGCATTCAAGGATTTCTCCTGCCAGCCTTGCATATGCGCCAGGGCCTTGCTATGGGCAGGGCTACGGAAACACTTTCATCGAAGATGAAATGTGACTTTATCTNNCCGCTACTTGCTCACATGTTGATTCCTTTTAATGTGCAGCATTTGGCTCGCGCTGGAGCAGAAAACAAAGTTTTCTGTTAACGGGGTCCGAGTCCTTAACAGGTCTCTTGAACCAGGCCGCCTCCGACGTTGGCTTTAGGCCCCGTGCAAGAGCACTCCCCGTAGGGGTGCTCGGATGGACAGCAGTGATTCCGATTGGACCGATTGCAGCTCGACAAGCTCGGAAGGGCCGGTGCCTTTAATTATTCGCCCGCGCCTCTTTCACGAACCTGTGCTGTGTTTCAGGCTTCATCATTGCACTGCTTTGCAAGCTGAGATTTTGTCACGCCCCGGCCTTTCTGCAGTGGAGCTTTGCCTGGGATCCATTTCTGCAGGGACTCGCATTTTGATCTTTTGCAGTGAGAGGGAGTGGCGCTTCATTAGCTTGACCAGCCGAGAGGGATACCTCTGCATGCGCAGTGCCTTGTATATTGGCCGCTGAAGCGTCACCCATGACATCCCAGCCGCCTGCAGCCTCTGATCTTTGGGTGGCCAATCGAGACTTCAGCCGTCAGGTAAGAGGAAAGCTGATGTGTTGAATGACATGCTTCAATCTGCTCAGCAATGTGTTGCCCAGCCTGCTTTAGTGCTCCCATGGGAGACTCCGACCATGAGCCAAATCTTTGGCCCACCGAGTGCTCTGCCCCAGCTCCCTAAGGTTGCCCCTGCCCCAATTTGCGAACCCTCGGAGTGTGAGGACGAGGTGGCAAAGGCAGTGGTCACGTCATCTGCTGTGCAGTGCTTGTTCCAGCGATTTGTTGTCAAACCCATTGCCAGAAAGCATGTATTGGACCTCGATGAACGTACTTACATGATGGCCCAGCGATTTGAGCTTGTACTTGCTCATGCATATGAGGCCTCATCGCTGGGTCGCACCATTCGTCACAGGTCCCGGGAGGCTAGAGTCACCTTGGTCTTGCAGGCTTTGGGAGGCAAAGCATTCAATACCTTGAAAGCGCGTGTCCGTGTTGCTTCGAAGCTGATCACTTGGGGAGTGGCTCAAAACTTGTCAGTTTTTCCCATTGACGAGCCAGTGATTCTTGAATACACGGAGTCGCTTGTGAAGGACGGGGCCAAGCTTGGTGCTTTCACAGGTGTGCTTGAGACCTGCCAGTTCTTGCATCACGTCTTAGGGGTGGATCTGGAACCCAGCGCCCTTAAGCATCCCTTGCTTTTGGGACGTTTTCGCAAAGCAAGGCTGGAGAGGCCCCCGAGGAAACAAGCCCGTCCTTTCAAAGTGATCGAGGTGGTCAAACTTGAGCTCTTTGTGAAAAACAAAGCGAAGCCTTGTCATGACAGGTTTGCAGCAGGGGCCATGCTTTTTGCGGGCTTCAGCAGGGGTCGGCTTGGTGACCTCAAGTCGATCAAGAATCCTTGCATTGACATTGCTGCTGATGGGACGGGTTACCTGGAGGCGACTTCGCTCAGCCATAAAACTCGGTCTATGGGCAATGCACTTGGGTTTGAGCTGCCACTGATTGCTCCCATTCAAGGGGTTACGGACTCCCCTTGGGGTCCTGCGTGGCTTGAGGCCTGTGAAGAGTCAGGGCTTAGCTTCAGCAGCATGTCGTCGGGACAACCAATGATCCAGTCCCCACTGTTGTCAGGTGAGTGGTCTGGGCGGGCAATGTCAAATGACAAGTTCGCTCAGTGGATACGTGCCATTCTTGTTGATGCAGGCCTTGAAGACATTGAGCCCTTTACTGGTCATAGTGCCAAGAGGACCCTCTTGTCCTGGACTTCGAAGTTTGGCTTGTGCATGCACACCCAAGCCATATTAGGCCAGCACTCCTTGAATAAAGAGAAGACCCCCCTGGTTTATGCCCGAGATGCTCAGGCGGCCCCGATCAGAGAGATGGAAGGGTAATCACTCAGGTCCGTCGTGGATCGTTCAGGCCAGACCTTACCCGCTCAGGCCAACTGGTCAATGAAGATCAGCCTGCCGACCCAGAGGTGGAGTGGTATCGGAATCCACTTGCTTCTGCCTCTGTGCCTGTGCCCACCCCCGCGAGTGATGAAGGGCAGAGGGAATCAGTGCATTCGTTCAGCTTTCCTCCTGAGCCTCCAGGTCTAGGCGACGATGTGTCCGATCGTGAACCAGATGTGTGTCCCGATTTTGTTGAGGACCCCGATGAGGTGGAGCAATCTGCTACAAGCAGTTCGAGCTCTAGTTCGTCTTCGTCCTCCGAGGACAGCGATGCAAATGATCAGGATTTGCGCGAGGGTTGCAGTGAGCCCTCGTCGATTGAGCAAGCCATCGTGGAAGGCCGATCGATTTTCCAGCATGTCAAGACGAAGACGTTGCATTTCATGTCGGCCGGAGCCTCCAGTGAAGTTTTTGTCTGTGGCAGATCCAAGTCGAAGGAGCATCGACCCTTCAGCACCAAGATCTGTTCAGAGAAGTGGTTTTGTAAACAGTGTCTTGCAGGAAGACCGATTAGGGATCGAGGATCCCTCCTTAGGGCCTTGGAAATTGCCATGGCCCCAAAGTGACGTGCTGGATGCGCAGCCCCGCAAAAGTGCTGCGAGATAAATGTGTACGTGCGTGGATGTTCGTTCGTTTGCCTGCGGGACTTGATGGAACATCTCGGTCTTGTGTGGCTACGTGTATGTGACATTAGCCTGGTCCTGCTGGAACTCGATTCAATGTGTTTGAATTTCAACAGTGGTATTGAAGTCTGCATGCAGTGGCTGCAGGATACATGCTGGATCTGTGAGTCTTGCTTCAATACACTTGCAAGCTTGAGTTGTGATATTGATGAGCCCACGCCGGTCTTGCTGGACCCCGCGCTTGCAGGATTTGGGCGAATTGCAGGATGTGTGTGCAGCCCTGGCCGAGGCTCAGTGTAGAGAGATGGCGAATCTCCTGCAGAGTACAGCTGCCTTCAAGGAAAAGGCAACTGAGTGTGGCCTTCTGGAAAGTCAGCTGGCAGTTCTTGCTGGCAAAGGGATAGACACCCTCGCTACTTTGGCGTACGTCTTGACTACACCGGGTGTCACTCCTTCAGAACAAGCCTTGCGGGAGCTTCTGGATTCGACTAGTCCTGATTCGGTGTCGCTTCAAGCTTTGGCATCCATCAGGAGATTGACCTTCGAAGCGCAAACACTTTGCATTGCTCAGATCAAGGCAAGCATTGACACCGAAGGTGAGACCAAGGTGGAGTTGGCGCCGGCGGAGAGAGCTCAGCGCATCTCTGCTCAGAGGAAGCGTTTGGCCGGTTTCGATTTAACTGGACCGTTAGAAAACGCTTATGCCAACTATGCCTATGTGTCAAGCATGGTGGAGCATGATCATCCCCAGTGGCTCGAACTCCACCGCTTTATCCCGAGATCCCAGGAAATCTCTAGGGAAAAACCGGGGAAGGAAGTGATTCTGGATGAGTCAGCCAAGCTTTCCATTCGTGACCGTCGCACAAAAGACCGGTGTCAAATCCAGAACGAGCTCCAATTGTCTGAGGCCATGACACGGAGGGCTCTGGCTTGCGACTTGATGCAGGTATGCACCTTTTCTGTTATGGAGAAGTGGCACCGGTACCTCTTGAACAAGCTCTCCACTCCGCCGCCTAATTATCGTCCCACCAGCATGGAGCAAGTGCTCCGCGCGGACCGTCAAGCTTGGATCCGTTTAGCGGAGGAGGTGCCCAGCCTGAAACGTGATGCATCGGGTGAGTTGCCTCTTGATGTGGCTTTCCCAAAGCTCAAATGGATCCGCATGTCACTTACTTCTTGCAGCCCTTGCAGGGAAAGAGTTTGCTGAAGGTCCCGACCGCGGATGATGAGGCTCCCTCATCTTGGAGGGGCCGTGGAAGGGGCAGAGGCAAAGGTGGAGGCCGTAAGAGGGTTGCTGATGGAAACCTTAAGAATGACGGGGGCTCCAAAGGTAGTGGGAAAGCTCCTGCCGAGTTGCAGGATAGCAAGCTTAAACACAACACTGCTGAGGGTGCCAGGATTTGCTGGAATTGGAACCTTGCGAAGAGCTGCTCCTTCGCGAAAGCGGGTCAAGCCTGCAAGCGGGGCGCCCATGTTTGCATGTTTTGTCTGGGACCACATAGTTTGCTGCAGTGCAAAACCTACAAGCGAGATGAGTGACTATCTGATGCGATACAAGTGTCATCTCCCTCAGATGACCTTCAGCCACCGCGCAATCATCATGTTTTCCAGTGCAGCCATAAGTGTCGGGTTGACTTGGTGCCGGGTGACCCACCTCTCGTGAGTCACCACCCTGCCGAGCAGTTCTCAAGTGAGCTGCTAAAGCCCCCCGGTACCATTACTCGAGATGACTGTCTGCATCTTTTTGACTTGTTGCACAAGGCACAGCTACGCGATCACATTGATCAAGCAGGGGATAAGTTCCTCTGTGGTTCTTTTCGTCGAGGTGGGATCCACGGTGTGCTCAGTGCTACCAGAGAATTTCCACTTAGCACGGCTGCTCTGGTAGCCTTTGTCAAGTGCATCAAGCCTGATTTTTATTTTTCTTCGATAGCTTTGCATCGCAATGTCCCAACATCCTGCCACAGGGACACAAACAATTTTACCGACAATAATTTGGTGTGTGCCCTCAGTAATTTTACTGATGGCCCCCCTGGGTCCTTGGACGGTTCTTCCTTTGGTGGTTTGCTAGGCAGGACCCCAGGGGCGGCACTAATGGCTTCGGTCTTCGGTTCTGGGCACCGTTGCCATTCCCGACGAGCACCTGTCCTAGTCTTCCAAAGGTTGGTCCAAGGGGCGACAGTGCCGGCATGTTTCCTCTCTCTCTTCCTTTGGCTTGTTGTCTCTTCTCCCCCTGCTTGCTCTTGCTTTGCTCCCCCTTCTGGTCCTTCTTGCCCTCTCCTTCCGTTTGTGTCTCTGCTTTGCGCTCTTTTCTCCGTTCCTTCCTGTTTCCCTTCTCTCTTTCCTCTGCTGCTCGTCTGCCCTTCCTTTTGGTCGGTCTGTTCTTGTTGGTGTTTGTGTGCGCGGGTGTGTGTGTGTGTGCGTCTTTTCTTTTTTTATTTTTTTTGCTCTTTTCTTTTCTTTTCTCGCTCTCTTTCTCTCTCTCTCTCTCTCTTTCTCTCTCTCTCTCTCTCTCTCTCTCTTTCTTTCACAAGGCTCTCTCTCTCTCTCTTCTTCTTCTTCTTCTTCTTCTTCTTCTTCTTCTGCTTCTTCTTCTTCTTCCTCTTCTTCTTCTTCTTCTTCTTTCTTCTTCTTCTTCCTCTTCTTGGGGTCCAGGGATCTTGTCAGGCTCCCCA
>CAJNDV010007413.1:57857-75347 GCA_905221635.1 Symbiodinium sp. CCMP2456 | reverse complement strand
GAGGAGCGGGTAGAGCGAGTACCTCTCTTCTTCTTCTTCTCCGGGGTACAGGGAGCAGGCTAGGCTCCCCGCGCCGGATGGCGCGCCCCTGTTTAAGGGCCTTGTGGGGGTCTCGGTAAAAAAAGACATCTCTCTCTCTCTCTCTCTCTCTCTCTCTCTCTCTCTTTCTTTCCTTCTTGCTTCGACTTCCGTCGGGCTCTTACTCGAGCGTCGCTTTGTTGTTAATGTTTTTCCTGACGCATCGATGACGATGCTACCCTCAGTGGTGCACAGATTCTGGTGGCACCCTGGCGGGCTTTCAGTTTCACCTACGGCCATACAGTCCCTGCGATGTATTAGCCCGCTCCCACAACGATTGTGGACGTACGATATGGAAGCACTGTCCTCGCTTGCGGCAACCTTCCTGGCCTGGCAGTTTGCAACGCTGGTCTCCTTTTGGATCATGACCTCGCGTCGGTTCTGGTTTCCGCAGGATTGCATCTTTGTCTTCTTAAAGACTGGATTGCGGCCCTGGCCATATATCACGGTAGCGGCCTGTTTTTAGATCTCGATTACATCTGGTTAGGTACTTCATTGCCGCTGGTAGACGGCCTGGCCTTTGGGACCGAGCCCATCAAGCTCCTGCCGCCGCAACGAGTCCCCAGGCGGAGATTCATCGTTGCAGGACGGACAGTGCGCCTCAACGTGGGCTTGGTGGCGGGGCCAAAAGCCTCAGCATGTTTTGCCAGCTGGGCATTAGCAATGCACCGTTATTGGTATGGCAAGTTACAGCAATGGGTAGCCGGCCACAACAGCGTCGCCAGGGACAGAAATCACGCTCTATGGCTGAGCAACACGGATTGCCTGCACGACTACATTGTTCAGCATGCCCTCCAGCCCTGTCTCCTGCCAGCTCACAAGGTCTCCCCGTGGCCACTGTGGATGACGGACTTCCTGGAACCAGGTGCCACATCTTATGGATACACAGTGCCGGATCTCGCGCTCATTCAACGGGAAGGTGTCTTCGTCAATTTATGGGAATCGCAATGGCTGGCCTCTGCTGGTGGTGAAAGGGTTAGGGATCTCTTGGTGCAAGTACGACATCAACGGAATATACCTGGCGTTGATTTGTCGCTGCGCACCCTCAACACATTGGCAGGCTCTCCGCCAGTACAAAGTCAAGGCCCTCGCAAGTTGCAGCCTCCCTCTCTCCGCTGGGCTGAAATTGATAGTCAGGTACTGTTATCGGTCTTCCGGTGGCCCAGACAGAGTCCTGGGCTGGACTGCTCGTGGCCTCCAGCTCCGTAACAAGGACGCGGCCATTTTGGCGACCCTTTCTAGGGTGTTTATTGAAGATCTGGCTGCCCACCTCTACAAGGCGGCGCGGGGCAGAGTCAGTTCGGCCCTACACCTTTGGGGCCGTCTGACCACTCTTATTTTAGTGAGCGATCAATGGTCCCAACACTGCCAGCTGGCCCGCAACACCGCAGGATTTTCGGTGTGGCTCGTTCTCTGTGGGGTTTTAGAGTTTCAAGTGCCCGGCCGGGTACCCAAAGCCTTGGGAGCAGGAACAGTCATTGCTTCGGATCTTTTGCTAAGAGGAGGAAGTGTCACAAGGCTCACGGATAATACTCGAGTGCTGTGGGCCACTATACCGCGACACGTGCTGGAGCGGGTGCCTACACGCGAGCAAACCCTCCGAGCTCGCGGTCTAAAGCCGGGGGGCCGGAAATCCATGGATTTGGGTCAAAAATCCGGCGTCCCGAAAACGCCTTTAAAACGGCGGTAGATTTTTCGGTCCCGGAAGGGGCCGATGCTGAAGGAAGCAGGACCTGTTGAAGGCTTTGGGGATTGCACTTTTTAGGGTTTAGGGTTTAGGGTTTGGGGATTGCACTTTTTTGTCTTAGAGTATCAAAGTTCCGCACTGCAGCGCATTAGAAACTCCAAGGCCCTAGGCTTATTCCTTTTTTCTGCAGGGGCTGTGGCCTCAAGATTTCGGAATGCGTAAACCGCCACGGAGCTTTGAGAAAGGACCAAGACAAACACTATGTCGAACTAGCTGCTGTTGAATTCAAGGGAGACTCCACCCACCCAACAACAAAGACGACGGAAAAGAAGAAGAAGGAGACGAGCAACGGCAATAACGATAAAACAATTAAACATACATACGGATAGATAGGTACATAAATCAATGACGAACATGTGAATAGATGAATAACTAAACTAAACAAATAAACAAATAATCAGTTAAATAAATGCATACCCAAGATGACAACCAAGATGCTCTGGATCCTGCTTCTCTGCCCACGCTTCCTCCGCCACCAGCAAAGACCACAGGGCCCACTGGAGGAATGCACATGTCAGCATTGTGAGCAGGCGAGGTAGGGCAAAAGGGAATCTAAACTCTGCACCTGGCGCTTCAGCGACGAAGTTGCCGAGCAGTTCGCCTTTCCAAATAATCGAACTTCAGCCCCAAATCCCAAATCTTGGAACCCCGCTCGGAAGCAAAAGTCTCGTGCATTGAATCGGGGCCTGAGATGTTAATAATAGGATACCCTTTCAAACCTGATTTTCTCATGGTTATTCATGTTACCACTGTGATATATGTCTATTTAGGGCTTAGGGTTTCGGGCCTATTCTACCTCAGAACCCTGCTCAGCAAATTTGTTCAGGCCCCCAGATGACTCCCGAAACCCCTAAGTCCTAAACCCCCAGATGACTGTTCTGGGCCTAAACCCTAAACCCTAAACTGCCCTAAACCCTATACCCTAAACCCTAACCCCCAAACCCCCAGATGACTGTTTTGGGCAGACTCGGGGCGAGGCTGCTCGGGCCGAGCCTGGGTCTCCCCTAGGCTTCCCAGGTGTCGAGCACTGACGGTTTGTCGTTAAAGGGGGTGATAGGGTTACAGGGTTTAGGGTTAGAGGGTTATAGGGTTTAGGGGGTTATAGGGTTATAGGGTTTAGGGTTCAAAGGGCTTATAGGGTTATAGGGTTTAGGGTTATAGTGTTTAGGGTTATAGGGTTTAGGGTTTAGGGGTTTAGGCGGTTTCAGTTGGAGGGTGAAGGTCTGCTTTAGGGGTTTAGGATGTAAGGCATATTTACTACTATTTCGATATGGCCACAAAAGGGCTGTTGTTATATATATATATATATATATAAGGGTTACTGCAAGGGTTCTGTATGTGCTCTGAAGGCTGCAGATCCCTTAAGTACAACTTCGCAGCTGCTGCTGGCAAGGGGCTTCGCCACGTGCTGGGAGGTAAATGGTGAATCTATTCCTCGTAGGTGAAGCTCCTATGACTATTGTCATGGGCTGAGTGAAACACTGCCCTGATTGTGCCAGCAACTTCGCTGCCGGCAGACTAAGATCCCAGCAATGTTCTCTGGGAAGGAGTAGTCGTGACTGCCTAACCGAATCCAAAAAACTGTCCTGCGCCAAATGGGAAAAGACATCTGTAACTCCAAACTCTAGTATACATAGACGCAATTATGACTTTGCCATAGCTTCTCACAAATTCATCAGCCGCTGGTGCTTTGCCGCGTGCCTGCCTCGTACCTGAATCAAGCTTGTCTGCCTACGCTCCAGCACATTGATGAACATTGTCAAGATTTGTCAAGTCCAGCGCATCGACGTAGAGCGATCTGTTCTAAGCCTTGCTTCGCAAGGGCCTCAAACCTGCGTTTACATGCAGCAAGTCCTAGGCCACTCTGGCATCTTAGGGATCGCCGAAGTACTCCCTTCCACTGCGATGCCCGATGGTGTGTTTTGCGTATGACTAGGCAGAAGTCACCAACGTCTTCATTCGTAGATGATACGAAGACATGAGGGTTTCCGAAAATATGGGGTACCTTATTTTGGGCTCCTCATAATAAGGATCCTACTATTTAGAGTACTATATTAGGGTCCCTATTTTCGGAAACCCCCACATATCCCCGGCCCCCAAATCTTCACGATGCCCTCGTCCGGCGCACGTGCCCTCCACCATCCGGCCGTCGGGAAAGTGTACAACGCCTGTACCTCTACCAGGGAAAGAAGCGAAACATTTAGGCCAGGGTTTAGGGTTTAGGGTTTAGGGATTGGGCTTTGGGATGTAGCTTCAGGATTCTTAAGTTGGAGGCTCAGGGAACATGCCCACATATTGGGATTGGCGCTTTGCTATCCGGATGTGTGGCTGGAGTTTTGGGTCTCTATGAGGAACTATGGAGGTTAAGTAGCAGTTGAATACTGTCCCCTGATGACCCTGGATCTACGTGTAACTTTACTTTAGTCAACTTCTTGTAACTTGATTACCGAAAATTATAGAACCTTCTAGAAGCCTTGTTCCCTTTTCTAAAGTTACACAAAGGCCCGACTGCTGATCCAATCCTCGTCCAGACCCCTCCCTGGCAGATTAATGCAACAAGTGGTTGAACAAGAACTCTCCCAAAATATGGACTCGAGTAGGGATCAAGACAGAAGCTAAACCCCGAACCCTTGAACCTAAATCCGATTCCTCGCCTTGACCAAAGCACCCCAACACCTCACCTACCCTGAGACGTGAGAGGCGAAGGGCACCATGCTTCAAGTTGTTCTGATACTGCCCGACGAACTTCACTCCAGTTGGCCAAGTGTAGACCTCAAGCAGGCACAGTTTAAGGCTCTTCGGGTTCCTTAGGGCTTAAGGTTCCTGCGCTTGCAGACTTTCGGGTGTTAACTTATAAGCTTGGCTCGAAGTTTCGGTGCGAGTAGTGCGGGGGGATACCAGAGTTCGAGCCATAGAAACTATCTCGGTTGTAGATTTGGGGCCCTGAAAAGTATTTATGAATAGGTACCTTTATAGAAACCATACGGGGAAATTTTAAAGTTTCCCAAATTGCCACCTTGCTATGGGTCTTGCGTCTTTGAATTTAAAGATGCCCCCAAACGTACGGAGCGTTTAAGCCGGAGATGCCCTTAAGGGAATTGTTTAGGGTTTCGGGTTTTGGGCATGGAACGCCGTCAACTATGAAGGAAAGGCAAACAAGCAGAAGAGCCAAGTTGATCCCATACTGGTCTCAGCTCGCGACGCCATCACCGTGCATCATGTCATCTTGCCAGTCACCTGCAGCCACGAAGAGATCTTCTTTACATACAGGCTCAGGCATACGCGATGCGGAAAGTTGCGGCACTGACAGGAGAACATGGCATACGCTGAGAAGCAGCGAAGAACAGCGAACTAACCGGCCTTCGTAACAGTGGCCATTGCTCCACACGTACTTGCCCTTGCCTTGCGACAATCTAGCGGCATGCTGCCATTCCTTCGATAGTGCTCGATTTCATCAGATCTTCAGGTGCAGACCGTGCAGCTTGCCGTCAGAAACCTGCACACACATCGGGCTTCTCATAGGGCTTGCCTCAGGGATGTTGGCAACCCTTATAGGAACCGATCAACGGGAACCCTTAAAGGGTTCCCAGCTGCTCCTTCGAAGGGCGGATGGGGCAGCCCCTGGGACGCCGCCTGTCCCTCGAAGTTGGAGCCGTCCGGATAGGAGATGCTGGCATGCCTAAACGACTGATGGAGTGCGGCTGATGCTCTACGAAGTACTGAGAGAATTGTTAGTGTTAGTGCCGTTACTCTCATCAGTCTCACTGCTGCTGGCATCGCTATAACTATTCTGATGAATTAACTATGAAATTCGTAATGCTATAGTTAATGTTCTACGAATCGGCAGTCGAATCGAAGCGCTCGGCAGACAAAGAGGATGACCAAGAAGAAAAGCAGCTTGGCACCGCGCCCTTCCTTCTTGCCATCTTTGTACTGGCCTCAAGAGCCATGCGATGCAATCAAACCAGAAACTGCGAGGGCTCTGAAGATAGCCAGGCCTTGGTAGATGGCGCCCTCCGCCGTTATCTCCCGGCCTGCAAAGAGAGTCGCGCAGGTAGGTTTCCACGATCTCGCGACCGTTCCTCCCTGAAGCATCTTGCGGCCTTCTCCGTCCTGCTTTCCTAGCCGCCACCTCAGAGCTCCAAGGGTGAGTATACAGTGTCTATAGGATGTGGACTGCGCCATGAAGGCCAAGCTCCCTGCTCACCCTCGTACTTGGCACCGGTGGGTAAGGTATATGCCGCGAAGCCATGCACCTGCAATCCATGATGGCTTTGGGTCTGCCCGTCTCCTTTCCTGTGCTGTGCTGAGTCTGAGACGACACCATGCTCGAACTGACCAGAGTACGATGAGCCGTCCGGGAGCTTCAGCACGCCTCTGCCGTGCCTCCAAAGACATGCAAGAGCCAACAACTAACTGAGAGGGTCTGCGGTCCATTGCACACCTTCGCGAAGCAATTCAGAGGTGTGCACTTTGACTTCAAGCTCTCAGCACCTTAGGACTCTAAGGCTGTAAAGAGCCAGAGCCTGCCTGACAGGACCAACCCACTCCCCTTCGTACACGCTTCCGTCCTTGAGGCTGCACCAAGCGCTGCTGAGGGCTCGTGGGTCGGGTAGGGCTTTCGCGTATGGGGCTTAGGATTTTTGAACAGCATGAGGCTTCAGGCCTGGCTAACGTAGGGTGTGGAGTCGTGTATATGCAAGGTCTAGGATGGTCTAGGGAGTTGTGCGGATCAATAAGCCGAACCAGCAATTTCCAAGACCGTATCTTGCATGTCGCACATCTGCTTCAGTCAAGGCCGCAATGATGTATCAATGTAAATACGTATGATGGTCATGTCGAATTCAATCCCTCACGATTCCAGGGCCCGTGCCGCCAGAGTCTGCCTGGCAGCAGTGGCATCTTGCTCATACACAGCAAGCACGCAGGCAAAAGACAAGATTCCAAAGTCCGGTAAACTCGCACAGGTTGACGCTGACATCTTGGTTGATTTTCCGATCCTCTGAACCTGCAGCGGTCCAGCGATGGCAGAGCCGAGCACGTCAGACCGATCTCGCCCTGAACCCAGCACCCCAAGCCCCAAAACACAACCACGAGTAGAAGTATCCCTACTATTCCTTAGGGGCTCCTCCGTGCAGTTTATGGAACTATATCAGGAACCCTGTTCTAATTACCATTAAGGCACCTTCGTTAAACCCAGGCCTCGTGGCGGTAGATCTCCAGTCTGGTGGTCGCATCCTCTTCAGTCACGGAGGATGCCTTGGGCCAAGATCTTCCTCTCGAGGGAAGCCGCGGAATCCGACACCCCCGAGTTCCAAGGAAGGGTTGGCTTGTTATTGAGTTAACCAATGTTGTTTTGTAGGTCATCTTTAGAGCTCCACAAGTTCGCGTTTGACCGGAAGGTTGCAGATCTCTCTGAAATGAAAGCAATTAGCTGTAATAGATAATGCAGCCTAGGAGATTAAAACAATAACTTCAACGTAAGATCAACATGACAAATGCGGTACTCACAAGGTAATATCAAAATTATAAAAATACTTGGTGTTAGGACAGGACCTTCATGTGTTTTGTGCCAGTGCTGTTCAGACGAGATTGGTCGAACAAATATCAGTTGTATCCTGTAATTAGGAGCCAGCGCGGTGCGTGTCTGCATGTCATACAACACATGTTGCTACAGGGGTCGGTCCCTAAACCCTAAACCCACGGTGTCAGGAAACAAGACGGTTGGGGAATGACCAAGTATATGCGCATAGTCATAGTCCACATCAGCACTCGATGCAACCATTTAAGCATTTACAATCGCAGGCTTTCATACATAAAATCTTACATGAAAAACCTAGGCCAGAACCCTAAACCCTAAACTACAATCAAGCAGACATGCTCTCAAACAAAGTTGAATCACCACGAGCATGGTTTGCAATGACCTGCGGATCACATTTGCAAAGGGGTAGTTCTCTAAATTAGGGTCTCTTTTTAGGTCCCTTTAATAGTACGGCACCCTTATAAAAGGAAACCTAATTCAGAGAACTGCCCATGTATCATGATTCAACATTCACGGTTCAAAAAGACGCCTAAACCCTAAACCCCTAAACCCTCGCCCTACACACTAAACTATTGAAAAGCTGAGAGCCAGTCCGCTTTCAATGTCTCTTTCAAGCTCTCCGTGACTTCGGCACAGCCTCAATGGTGAAAGTCGTAACAGTGATACAAAAGAGTGGCTTACATATGCATATCTGTATGTGTATATTATATATATATATATGTATATGTATATGTATTATGTATATATATATATATCAGAATGTATACACACATACAACTCTTCTACAAGAGTCGCTCGCTCAAACAGAGGACCGGGTGAAGCTCAGGAAAGCACGCTCTTGCATTCTGGTGTTTTCGGCGAAGATTTCCCCGAGCCGAGACCTCATAGTCATGGCGACGCAGTGCACGACCAGGCCCGATTACAAAGGATAGGGTTTAGGGTTAGGGTTTAGGGTTTAGGGTTTAGTTATGCATGCCTCCTCACGTCCCCATAAAATTGAAAGATAGAGTAGCAAAGCAGCTTCTGCTGCGACGACCGCAGTGGACTATTTATGGATTGCACCTGCCGTGGAAGCTTGCCGGAAAATCTGTGACACAGAGCGGGTGGTGGGGTGAGGGAGATACTTCTGCTCTTGACTGCTATCTTTGGCTTCTGTCTCCACGACTGACTGCTGCCGCAAACAAAAAAAACTGAAGGATGAGCAAAAGGTTCCAACACCCGCACGCTGAGAAAGACTAAGCTCGCCACCCGCTGCCCGACTGGCCTTGCTCACGTGTGACACTCGCAGAAGTGAAGCCATCTGGGAGTTTCCCAAAATTAGGCGTACCTTCTTCTGGGGTCCTTACAATAAGGATGGCAAACGCTGAGCAAAATTGAGAAAATCAAACTGAGTTCGAGCACTTGCAGGGCCACCAAATGGTGCAGCCGCATCCTGACCAAAGTCTAGGGTCTGGATGGGTCTGAGATTTGCAGGGTTCAAACCTGTAGGGCTGTCGACCGCAGTCATTATCTGTCGCACACAAGTTGAGAGTCAACACCGCAAGGACCCCCTTGTCTGTCCTTCAGGGGTTCGTCGTCGCCTGCATGCCAAGTTTTCTTGGCATACCGAGAAGCAAGGGCGTGGCAACATTACTGGGGCCTCTACTCCAAAACAAGGAGATTAATTGCTGCATAATGCCACCTATTGAGTGTCTCACAGGGGCAAATTGCAGAGTGAGTCACGCTTTCGCATCGCGTTATTGGTTTGCGTTTACAATGCCTGGGAGGCTGAGTCGGCATGCGACCAATATGATCCTTGAGCAACGCCCAAGCAAATACGCTTGCGGCACAGTAGTTACCTGCAGTTGAGACTGAATGAGGTCTCGCATAGCCCGTGTGCAGGTGTTGATCAAGACGCTGAGCATGTTCAAGCTGCCTGCATCCTTGATGTTGAGCTGAGACTCTGTGACACTCTGAATGGCCTTGGTAGTCGACAGGTGCAGGACTCCCAGCCCCAAGGAACGATCATCGGCTGTCAGCTTCTGACGGAGATGCTTCGATCCTGGAAGACCCTTTCGACCTCGAAGCAGCTCTCAACGCGCAGGAATCTCGCGCTCGCAGTGTGAAATGCGACGGCAACGAGAGGGCTACTGAATACACATGCATGTGTGAGCTCCTGACAAGGCCGACCCTCTTCTTGCGATTGAAGAAGGCTTGCAGGATCTGGTGCGTGGGGCGACATCTTTAAGCGCTCCGTAAGATGGCACGCAGTCTGCGCCACTTTACGTCAAAACTTGTCATAAGTCTGCTGCTCGCCCCTCCTCATCACCGTAGCCAGCGTCATCACCATGAATATCAAAGTCTGGATACACTCGCTGACATTGCTAGCGTCAACATCATGGTCTTCATCGGTCACCTCCCTCTTTAGGCCGAGTGTCGCGAGCCTGTTCCCTGTCGTCCTTACGAACCATTGTGAACCTAATCATGATGGCTCGTTTCACGACCATCGAAACCAAGACACTATCCAGGTTTTAGATGCATTCGCGAGTTGCTTCCGGCATGTATGAAGCTAAGTGTCATGTCGTTCTGACCGCTAAGCCTCTTCATCTACAGGCCCGACCCTGCAAGCATAGTTGCCGTACCGCTGCTGTGCATGGCTAAACCCTACCACTTATATTAACCGAAGTACCTTTGAGCCAGGATTTTCGAAGCTGCCCGAACTCTCCACCTGAAAAACCGAAATTCGGGCGAGAAACCCCCCGACTCTGAACCCAACATACCCTACACTATAATCGATAAAGCCTGAAACCCTGCTAAGAAGAAGCCCTCTCTCCCCCTCCCCCCGCCCCTCCTCGAAGCTCAGAGGCTCACCACTGGCGCAGGCCGTGCCTCGGGTGAGGGCTCTTGATACTGTTTTGCGGATCAGGGTTTAGGCGACGACGACTCCTACTACTACTACTACTACTAATAATAAGAATACTACTACCACTACGACGACGACGACTACAACTGCTACTAGCACCGTTTGAAGCCGTAACGACGGCTTCGTATAGGGTTGTGGCGCTTGGAGTTTGAGTCTATGGGGCTCTAAGGTCTTAGTGTTTAGGGCTGCCGCAGCAACAGCAACGATAGCACACTGTGCAGTTCAAAAAGCCGAGGAAAACAGGTATGGTACATCGATAGCCATGCTTGTCATGATACACACACACACGCACACTTTATAAGTCCAAAGTTTACCTTTAGATGCTACTTGGTAGTAAGCAAGACTTCAGTATAGGGTAAAGGGACGCAGTATGGTTTCAAGAGGTAGAGTTTGGGTGTTGGGGTTGACCCTGAAGTTGAGCGAGCGAGTCTGCTGCCAGGTTGGAGTGCAGACTTTCGGGCGTGTGGACTATTCCATCCATACATGTGTCTGAAGTGCTTGCAGCTGCAATTCATCACTCCTGCGCTAGCATCAGTTACCAACCACAGCGGCATTGTTCATTCCATTGAGACCTGCTCTCACACGAGTCTCATAGGCTAAAGGCCACCAGTTCAGACACACCCATGAGATGCACTAAACCTGGCGAAACACCCAGGACTTCATGACCCTGAAATGAAGACCAACACCTTGCAGCGGACATCTGCCCCCCCCCCCCCCCCCCGCACTCTCGCATTTTGGCAACCTGTCGCCCCACCAAGCCATCGGCAGAAAGAGAGCATGTCGCAGTGGGATGTCTTCGCATCCATGCCACCCTGGCAAGGTGCGAGGTCGAGAAGGGACTCCCAGCTTCCGGCTGCAGGAAGGCTCGGCTCGCTTCAAGTTGCCAAGACACGGTTGACAGGATGCTTTTGTAGACGAAATCCACGAACCTGAAGCAAAGGCCGTCTTGCAGCCACATGCAAGGCGACAGCACCATCTTGCCGAGGGGAAGGCTTTTCACGCTCGTTTGCGTCCAAGTCTTCTTCGTGCGCCAGGATGTAGTTGAAGCGCCGCAACTTAGAACATCAAGCACATGAGAGCATGTTGATGATCTAACAAGGCTTCAAGGGAAGACATCTTGGGTGACTGCCATTCGCTGCTTCGTCACACCCTGTCAAGAAATCACGGCATGCTGTCGAGAGGTACAGCACTTTCGCCCCTCTGGACTTCACTCGTTTGGAGGCTTTGTAGACGCGAGCAGCAAGCGTTCGCAGGAATATTGCAGCTTAAGAGGAGCTAGACGCCTAGTGGAAGTCTCTGAACGCTCAAGCAACCCAAATGATCAAAGGGGTTGCTGCATCCAGACATAGGCTCCAATAGACAAGCAACACAGAAGATGCTGCTGCATAGTTTGACCCCCGGGCTTGTTAGACAGTGCTCCTGCCTCAGTTCGATGGTTCTAGCTGGGACCCGGAGGCACGACGCCTGTGATGATAAACCCCGCTGCTGATGCTACCAGTAGCTTAGCCTGGAGTAGAGGCCTGAGGTTAAAGCCGATGGAGAGGGGGAACAGGCGGTTCGATAGGCTCTACAGCCTAATTGCATTGTATGCCTTCAGAACATGGCTGAAAAGCCACGCAACCTCAACAAAACAATGATGCGAGAATGATCGTACTTAGAGCCGCCACACCAGTTAATGCGCTGCTGACATGCGCAAACTGCACCCCGCACCTGGTCATCACGCAGGTCGTTGTACGTTGAGCTATCTCAGCAGGTGGGAGAGTGCATTCACAGAATTTAGGATCCGAGCGTCCATATTACGAGTTGCGAGGCGCCAACATGAATGGCGTGAGGAGCCGTACAAGTAGGAGACTCTCTTTTTTAGATACGCCGAAGAGCAGCGAAACAACGCATCACATGCGGTTTTATGCTGACAAAAATCAGCACCAGTGCTTGGCGGTGTTCTGCGCAGGACTGCTGCATGGCTCCCTCACTCAGCCGGCAAACCTTCGGCGATGGATTCTTGAGCAGAGTTGTTGTACAAGTAGACCAGCACGCCGTTGTCTGCAATGGGCTTCGTGTGAATCTGAACAGACGGGCCGCGGCATCACGCAGCTGTCCGGGCAATCCGTTGCCTGTGCATCTGGTCCCAAAAGCCAGGAAGAGGAAGGCTTCTGGCGGCTGCCAACCCTGACCATGTACACGTCTGCACGGCGTGGACCGAGAGCTCGGACTAGTCATGTAGAAGCTGAAGCTCCGAAAGGTCACACTGGCAGCTTGAGTAGGTTGACGCCGGAATCATAGCACATGAGGGAGTACACCTTGCTTCCAGGTCAGGAGACTCCCCCCTAAACCCAAAAAACAAAAAGCAGCTGCTTGATTTCAGAGACAAGCAGCATACCAGTAGGCGAAATCTGCGGAGATTGCCTCAGGCATCAAAATAAATATGGGAGCCTGAATGCCTCAATGTTGGATTTCTGGAATGTGGTTTGGGGGACTTAAAATTAAAGTGTAGTCATAGAGGCTACTATTGGGGGATATCATCACCAATCGCTATGATTAAGTCTGATTAAGCTATACCATGCATTTCAGGCGTAAGCATGGCTTAGCCATTGCAAGACCTCGAGTATGAGCTTCGCGACTCTTGCGAACTTTTTCAACATGCTTTCACGTCCCATTGGTGTAAAATCTCGGTTGAGGACTAGCCAGGCGAGCACGAATTCAAACTGAGAGCGCCACCAGTGACAAGAAGTCGTTCCAGGCATACATGAAGCAGTTGCTTGCGAACCTCGGAGGGCAACCCTAAACATGCCGCACCGAATATGTATGTATGTATGTATGTATGTATGTATGTATGTATGTATGTATGTATGTATGTATGTGTGTGTGTGCATGCATGTGTATGCCGTTTACGCACAAATAACTCAGATCTTGGCTGAGGTGCTGGGAGCCTGCTAGCAGCTTGGACTGCATGCCAATGAAGTCAGCCAACAGCTCAATCAACGTGGCCAGCCTCATCGGAGATCACATTATGTCAACAAGCTACGCCGAGCTACTGCGCCCTCACCTGGTTCGTACGACCACAAGAATTCTGGGCCAAGTCTCCAAGTGAAGAGAACCAGCGTAGCCAGGGGCATGGGAACCTCAAGGGGCCGATGTTGCTGAATCTTCAAGCCGACTGATCAAAGAACTCCCTGGCAGTCGCGGAGGCAGCTTTAATTAAGGGGAGTCCTTCTCTCATGTGCACCGAAGGGCCTCCTTCCGCTTTGCCACCAGCCAAATCCTTGGCAAGTATCAAAGCATCTGCACATGAGCTTCTTGGCTCGGGCAGCACAGAGAGTCGCGCGAGGAATGCCCGTCTATACTGACTAAGGGCGAGATGCTGAGGAACCATGACAATGTCATCGATTGCATAAGCAGCCGACCAAACTGCGTCGCCCAGAGGCGAACCACAATCCTTACTTGCTGGCGAGGGATAAACAACTCAGCCTGCCGTGACCCGTCGATCCCTTCCGGTCTCAATATCTCCCGACTCCCGACCAGCATGAACTCGGCAAGGTCGCTCCCTTGCTCAACATCGAGAGCCCAAACAGGATGCCCACCATCAGAAATACCATGCGCCACCTCGAAGCAATATAAGGACGGTCCAGACGGGTATCGTGCTCATGAGATGCAAACATCCCCGGCGAGCCGCGGCATTTCTTGAGAATCATCTGCTGAAGCTACCTTCAGCCAGAGCACATCAAACTAGTTCCAAGTGCACTCCTGACCGCAAAGCACTACAGCTCAAACACATGCCAACGATTCTAGACTGAGCCCGCGACTTTCCTCCAGCGCTGCAGCTGCACAGATGCCCAGAGCGTCAACACCACCTACATGCAAACAACAGCTGACAGCTCTGCTGGGTGTGCAGGCGAGCGCTGCCTGCGAGGCTGTCAATGTCAAGAAAAGCACCGTTCCGCCCAGCACGCCCCGGTCCGGCACATAGCAATCCTCAGCAGCTGTTGACGATACCAGAATCGCAGACCAGTGCATCAAGCAAACACAACCTGCCAACGCTGTGCACTTTCGCTCGTCATCTTCGAGACCTAGGCTAAGTCCCTGTTATCAGCCTAGTAAGCCCCAACCCGGATAGGCGCTGCAAGAGGACTACCCCAGCAATGATCGATTAACATAAATCGCAACACGTCAGCACAGCCCCCACCCTACACCCGAAACCCTAAACCCCTAAACCCTAAACCCTACACCCTAAACCCTAAACCCTAAACCCCAAACCCTAAGCCAAGCTTCGTAGGGGTGAGGGTGCACAAGGAAGCCCAGCAGTTCCAGGCCGCTGCTCACCTCAAGGGGGCTCCGAAGTCCTAATTATAGGGTTTACAGGGTTTAGGGTTTATAGGGTTTAGGGTTTATAGGGTTTAGGGTTTAGGGTTTATAGGGTTAAGGGTTTAGGGTTTTGGGTTTAGGGTAAAGAGGATTATTGATGAGGATTGTTGTAGGCCTGGAGGTGATTGGGGTTAACGGTGTTGTCGGGAACTCCTGGGGCTTTCAGGGTTTTTGGGTTTCAAACTTTAAGACCAGTGGAACATCCGGCGGCTTGTTGTGTTCATGTGTTGATGCTATGTTTCGAAACCTCATATCAATACCGTACATGCCAGAGTCAAGTCTAAGCCCAACCTAGAGCCAAAGACGGCTGCAAGGGTTCGAGGAAACTTCTGCAGCAGGACCCCCGGGACCCCCGTTCTCGGCAGTTTCCAGGCCAGGTCGCGAGACCGAGCTGCAGGGAAAGGCAGCTGATGCTCGCCGCGAAGTGCGCAGGCCAATGTAGCTGATACACCAAGGATGCATACCCGATCCTGGTTTAGGGTTTAGGGTTTAGGATGTAGCTGATACACCAAGGATGCAACCCGATCCTGGAGGCAGTTTCATCTTGCCGTGGGTGTCGGGCTTCGGCTTTTGGACTCGGTACCCCAAAGCCCCTAAGAGTTTAGATTTTGCCGGGCAGGACTTTCGGAAGGATCAAAGTGCCGCCGGCTGTCGTGCAAAGAATCTCCGACATGTTCTGAGCATAGCTGGCAGGGTCTGTGTGCACATATCTTCTGGCAAAAATGGCAACCTTGGGTCAATGGACGAAGTCCGATAAAGCAAACTGACACCAAAACAAAGCCTGAACTCCGCAACGCAGCGAGTGGTTCACCTTCAACCGGTGTACTAGTAGACTAGGGGTGATCATGAACCTCCGTCAAGTTGCATAGTATGTTACGGTCATCATAACCAGGGCAACACCGCAGGAAGCAGCGAGGATCTCCATCCTCCCGAGAACGAGCCTGGGTCGTTGTCAGGCACCGTCAGGAAGGAAAGACTTATTATATTATATTATATTATATTATATTATATTATATTATATTATATTATATTCTTTTCTATTATATTATATTCTTTTCTATTATATTATATTCTTTTCTATTATATTATATTCTTTTCTATTATATTATATTCTTTTCTATTATATTATATTATATTAAAACATTGTGTTGATGAGATCCGTTTTCTATTGGGTAGTTCTTTAAATTAGGGTCCCTTTTGGGGTCCCTTTTATACGGGTGCCGTACTATATTGGGGATCTAAAACGGGACCCTAATTTAGAGAGCTACCCTATTATTTGGAAGTCCTTACCACCAAAAATCAGAAGGACACCAACAAACCTAAAGCCCCACACCACTTACAACACCTGCGGGACCCTCTACTGCCCTAGAGAACCCTTAAGCAAGACCCCTAAACCCGAAACGCGGAACCTTAAAACCCTGAACCCTAAGACTGACCAAGGAGCACATAGCGTTTCACCTGAGACGGCCAAAGGCCCCAGAAATCTCCCAGGCGCCACGTCATTCAGCGAGCTTCGCCATCTTTTCTGGAAAGCTGAAACCTAAATATGGATATGAGCATGACGAGTATGAGTACACGTATGAGTATGAGGCTGAGTCTTAGTCTAAGTCACGCCGTAGTGTTATTCTTAGTCTTTGCCTTCGTGTTCGTACGACGACATCTACCCGCTCGACGGCCGAGCCAACAGGGGCCTGACGTGCCTGCTACGGCATCTTGGTGATGCTTGCTTGCGAGCTAAGCATATGCAACTAACACTGGCGGCGGCAGTAGATCCGGTAACATGCTCACATTGCAAGGCATGTTGAAACCTAATAGCTGCCACATCAACCAAGAGGTTGGAGGCAGACACTCCAAGGAGGGAACAATTCAGCAGACGCGCCGCAATGCCTGCGAAGCCATCGGCTAACGTGCATCGAAAATCCACAAGTCCACGGATGCCGTCTCATCTCGGCGTGCCTGCTGTGGTGCCGATGAGACCGCCTTCTTGGTGCATCACCTTACAACAACGTCCGCGTCTACTGGCAGGCAGACGAAGCTCGTGCGCCTGAGCTTCGCACACTGGAATAGACCTTGGAGAGGGTGCCAAGCATGAACGCAGCCATGACGTAGATGATTAGCGACCTCAGGGTTTGCACCTTTGCAGCCCCTTTCTTGGGGGATTCATGCCCTGAGCCCCAAGCGGAACCTGCAGCCATATGAAGAGGATGGTCAGACCTCGACCCAGAGTCGGATTTTAGAGCCGTCTGCAACCTCCCAAGAGGGACCGAAGCTCAAGGTTGAATCCAAGCTCGGTGCTCTCGAAGAGTGCCTTGAGCAGGAGGCTGTCTGGATGAAAGCTACCAGCGAGAAATCCACTCGAGCAAGAGGCAAATGAGTCGAAGGAGGAGAAGACCCCGCTGCTCTCGAAGGAGATCTGCAAACAAGCTGGGGCAAAGTCGAGTCTAGTACAACTGACGACTCAACACATGTCTTTCGGCCATATTCAAGCCAACGATGGAGGCTGCCAAATCGGTGTAGCTCTGCTGCGTGCGGAAAATGTCTGCGCACATCTTCTGGAATCAAGCAGCAGGCATGATTGTATAATGCTCAAGGACAAAACCAGTGCCAAAAGGAAGGGAACCTTACTGCAACATCAGAAAACCACCAACTGGAACGAAATCAACAGCACTCCGCAATTCTCTGAGAGGTCCTAAGGCGCCAAGGCCCAACATATATATATATATATAATATCATTGCGCAAAATACATACAAACCAGTATGATATGATACAGTACAAGAAAGTATTACATTATATGATATAATATAATATAATATAATATAATATAATATAATATAATATAATATAATATAAAATAAAAT
>CAJNDV010007413.1:8238-32325 GCA_905221635.1 Symbiodinium sp. CCMP2456 | reverse complement strand
CATGCATGCATGCATGCAAGCATACAAACATACATAGATACATTACATTACGTTACATAGGTACACCCAGCAAGACCTGTTGTTAAACCGGGGGTATGAGAAAATCCAAAAACAAGATCTGACGAGACGATCTTGCAGACAGGCGTCTCCAGCTTGGAAGCTAACGTGGAGGGCAGACACTCCTCAGATCAAAGTGAAGGCCCTGACCGTTTCCCCCTACCCCTCCAGGTACCTACTATANNCCTAGGGGCTCTAGTACCCTCTATAGAATGTACCTGGAGGGTTAGGGTCCACTTTTTCGATGAAACATTGTGGAACCGGGGGGGCGGGGGTTGGAAATCGCTCCTCCTTCGGCTTCGAGCGGATCTCGTTCAGGAAGATCACCGCGCCCAGTGCGCGCTGGAAGTCTTCGTATCTTAGCAGCTGCCACGTCTTGTTGTACTGCCTCAGAGCTTCAAGAAGTGACAGACACTCGCAAGAAATCAAGACAAGCGCCCCACTTCCGCCAAGCTGCTCATCCGCCCGTGTTTCCAGCCCCATGCGATAGGTGTAACCGACTTCCCTCCTCTTGATGACCGGGAAGTGCTCGAACACGCTGGCTTTGTTGAGGAGCAATCCTGAATCCGGTCCGCACTAACAATCCTTCCAACTTTATCCGATGATCCCCCGACCCGATGGTTCCAATATAATATACTATACTATACTATAATATAATATAATAGAATATAATATAATATAATAGAATATAATATAATACAAGCTTATCAAATGATGCCGGAAGCAGCCGCACTTCTGCACACGGGCCCTCTCGCAGTGCCCGTGTGCCTAGAAGTGGGCCCTGTCACAGTGTCCACTTCTAGCCGATCCCTCCAATCCAATCGGATGATCCACACGAAGGATCCCGATCTGGCGATGGGCCCTCTCGCAGTGCCCATCGCTTCACCCCACCCGATGCACTCCAGGTCTGAGCAGCCAGCGGGAACTCCAGGGGCCGGCACCGTGGGCCCGAACAGCATCCGCGACAGGACAGTACACTTCTCGCTTTGGGGCTCGCGGCTTTGGGGTTTGCATCTGTCCAGGCGTTTAGGGCAAGGTCGAATCGAGGTTACCTGTAGTCTCCATTGTAGTTCCTTTTTGGGGTTACCTTATAAAACCCTTCATATAGAACTGATTAAACAAACCAAAAAACGGAACTACAATGGAGACTACAGGTAGGGGATCAGAGTTCTGGCTTGCCTCGATGCTACGTTTCTGGATTTGTGCCTCGGGGTGTTTCAGCACAATGCTCGATCTCTGCATGTCACCTGTCCTCAAAGCGCACGGGCCGGGGTGAGCTTCGGTGCCGGGCCGTGAGTATGGACCAACCGACCAAACCTGCACCAAAAGTAGGAGCCTAACAGCAGTCTGTAACTCTGTTAAACTCCCCTTTCTGAAAAGGCTCAGTGCAGTAGCCGTGTTTTAGAGGACACCCCGAGACCCATACGGAGCTGCTAAGCGAGCATCATGAGCATCACAGCGCTACCAACCGATCTCGTGGCGAAGACATCTGGCTGCCGTCAAGGCTCGCCAATCCTCCAGCGTCATCAGCTTCTCCCCGTACCTGAGTTGTGATTTTTAAAGCTTTTTGGCCAGGGGCTGCGGCTGCAAAGCTTCACTTCAGCATGGATTCACAGAATCGCACATCCACGACATGATCTGTCATGGCGCAGAACTCCAAGACCACGTCCCATACCTATCAATCCTCGAAGACCAACCCAAAACCAAAAAGCAGAGTTATGCTGTAGGGAGAGCTACCATGCAAGAGAAGTCAAGCGAGGCAGAAACTTCGTTCAAAGAGACGGCTTTGGAGGCGGAACAAAAACCATGAGCCACCAGTTGACAAGCATCGGGATCTGCATGCGCAGGGTCTCGCTATTGAAATCCAAGGCAATGCCAACTCATGGCTTTCATGGCCAAATCTTCCGGCTCCGACTTGGTGTCTGAGGCATGCACTTCATTTCGTGGACGGAAGCCGTCTCGTCGAAGAGAGCCCGCCTTTCAAACCATGGAATCCCACACGACGATCTGAAGGCTGGAAGTTTGCTCGGCAGGCCCCGCCCCAAAACGGTGCTGCATGTGACGAGGGGCGTGGTCCCGTGGATTTTCACGAAAGTGTCTTGCACGACATCGTCCGAGCCACAGTTCAGGAGCGTCCGTATATCGCTGCCTCCAGCCAATGGTTTTCGGAGCAGTTCTTCCCATTCTGCGAACGGTAGAGAGACGGCTGAGGCTGGCACTGTACTTCACACACAGGACCGCCAGCTCCTGTCATCAGCCATGCTCAGCTGAGCAAACACCATGCCGCAAGATTGTCGAGAGCAGCAAAGACTTGAACTCCAAATTCACTCCTTGAAGAGGCAGTCCAGCGCCTCCTCCTGAATGTGCAACAAGCTGGGCAGACCTCCCTTTGCACGTGCTCTGCTCTGCTCTGCAGGCCTTCGTGAGACGTGGCCACTTCGTATGGGCCACCCTGAGCAAGAACTCGGCAAACCTCGGGTCGGCTGGGAAGGGGTTTAGGCCTTAGGGGTGTGCACAAGGCTCTCCAGCCGAGATTCTGGTACCGGGCCAGCTGCTGTCGACAAGTGACCTATTTTCAGGCTCGTGGCAGCCAGCTGCTAGATGGAATCCCCCCAAACATAACTTTTGCATGCACTATAAATACAGCCCTAAACCACACAGTTAGTAGTTCTCAGAACCCAGAGACCCCAATATCCCTTAATTAAGGAATATACTCTAAATCATATTCGGGATCCTACTATAATTCAAGGTATATTCCTTAATTAAGGGGTATACCTTAAATTATAGTAGCAACCCTAATATGATTTAAGGTATATTCCTTAATTAAGGGATATTGGAGTCTCTGGGAAATGCGTCCGGGCTGCTTGAAATCCTTCGGTCTCTTCCGGCCTGGCCACTGGGTTTAGGGTTTAGGGCTTAGGGCTTAGGGCCTAGAACCTCTTTCCCAAGCCCTCGACTCATCGTCTTCGGAGCCCTGATTTACAGGCGCAGATTCTTCCTTCCATATATCTACATGCATATCTTTACCTGTACAATTCCCTATATATATATATATATGTGTGTATATATATATATATATACATACACACCTATATATATATATATATATATATTATATATATGTATGTATGTATATATATACACACCTATCCCTATGTATATACATATATATATATATATATGTATATGCATACCCACCTAGGGCTTCTATGCAGGCTTCATTTAGGGTTTTAGAAGGGTCTCCCTTCAACCACAAACTGCAGCAACAGAGTTAAGCTAGATCTAGGCTGAAGACGATCCCACTTTAGTCGACACCGTAAACCTATGCTTGTATGAATAAGTATTACAGTATTCCGCTTGGTATCGCTCATACTGACAATCCTGTTGCTGCAACTCCTTGTGATTGCAGCACATGATTCTGGCCCTTGCTGAATGATCCTTGCCTACATCCTGTTTGTTCGCAAATGTCGCCTGTCGGGCAGCAGTGCTATTCATTGCATGGGAGGGCAGTCTTTGTGGTGACGGCACACCTGGAAACAAAGAGTTACAGTGATTTCAAAACTTGCAACCAGGGCCTACAGGGAGCAACTAGTAATTAAAGCTGTACTTATTGCAAACTGCTATCAGTCACGTTACTGCTCATAGCATTCCACTGTCACTTTCACTGCACCACCGTTACCCAGTAGGACCTCTGCTGCTACCTGCCCAGCCTGGTCACGTTGCTCTGGGTGTAGATGTTGCCAACTTGGGCCTGCGCGGCTCTTGGCATGTCGCATGGACTCTAAAGAACCCAAGTGTTCATCACAAGCTCTGGTCTTGGCCAGTTTGGGTTGAGGATTCGGATTGCCGGCTGACTATCTATAGGTAATACCAATACTGACACGAAAGCAGGTTGCGAAAAAGGACTCAATGCGCCCTGCTAGTAACGGAAATTCTGGACTCCTTCGCTTCTGCACACATTCCATCCCCAACTGCGGAAGAGATTCCATGTCCAGGTTTTGAACCCAAGTTGTGAAATTCGCGAAAACGGCCTTTGGGATAAACGCTGACCGGAACGAAAGGACGCTCTGCTGCCGGACATTTAGGGCATGTCGTGTTGAGACCTTTGGGTCTGCCGAAAGCCCGAGGCATCTAAAACTTCCCAGAGACTCCAATATCCCTGAATTAAGGAATATACCTTAAATCATATTAGGGATCCTACTATATTTTAAGGTATATTCCTTAATTAAGGGATATTGGAGTCTCTGGGTTCCGTGCACCTGCGCGAAGTCCTTGTCCAAGATGTCAATGCCTCTGCAGCAGCTCGCTAGCATGTCTATTAGATCTTATTTAGCCTTGAGTGCAGTCTTACACACACCCAAAAGAATTGGGCTCTTTCGCCTTCCGCATGTACACAAGCGCATACATACATGCAATAGCTTGGAGTTTGAGGTGTGAGAGCTTTGTGAGATCAATGCGGGAAGCAATCATCGTATGGAGTATGGAAAAGCACACACCCAAACTCCAACTCCTCAAGCGTTGCGTACTACATGCTCTTCTTTGAGATCCTCAGGATTTCTGAAGAATGTCATGCGCCGCCACAATGATTAATAACCTTAACCCGAAGCTGGACCTAACAATCCCACATCAAAAAAGGCCCAGCCTTCATGACCGAGAAGGCTCGCCGCGGACCGCTTGCTGACACCAAACCTGGGACTCTGACCCCATGCAGGCCTGCATGCATGAGAGAACACTAAATGTATATGAGTAGTTCTCTAAATTAGGGCTCCGTGTTTAGGACCCTATCTAATTGTCAGAACACTAAATGTTTTTGCAGCATGATACCAAAAACACATAGAGACAGGGAGACTAGATGGTAGATAGACTTTTCTGCACCACTAAGATGCGCTGACCCTAAACCGCTAAACCCTGCCAAGAAGCACGCTGATGTCTTCAGGTACAGAGCCCCTGTCGTTGCAATCTTCCGAGGAGAGCTTTCGGTAGAGTGGCATGACCCACCTCGGGTTTAGGGTTTAGGGGTTTAGGGTTTAAGGGTTTAGGGGTTTAGGGGTTTAGGGTTTAGGGGTTTCGGGTTTAGGGTTCTGTCTCGAGAGATAAGTCGAACAAACAGAGAACAATGCACTAAGGAAACCAAAAGCCAGAGCACCTGTACTTCCGAAACAGGGCGTGCTCCATCACCTGGAGCACTCTCAAGTCCATCATGAAATCTAAAAAGTGGCACTGTCCCAGCTGTCCATTCATATGATTGTACCTTTAACGCCTACTGCTGGAAGCGTCTCACTGCATTTTCTCCACGATGGTACGTCATCAGGGTCAGCGAGATTACGCGCCTCGCACTCCTCTTCAGAAGAGAAGAAGTTCCGCAGTAGCTTGGGACCTTTCGAGCAACTCCCCCCGCAATTTATCATTACACCTATAGTCTCCATGGTAGTTCCTTTTTGGGGATACCTTATAAAATCCTGAATGTATAATTGGCTAAACCAAAAAAAGGAACTACAATGGAGACTATAAGCAGCTGGTGGATCCACTGTTCACCAAGACACATCCGAAAATACCCTGCCAATGGCAGCCAGGCAGCGAAGTATCTTCCAATCGTGTTCAAAGCACGTGCAGAGCACCCACTTATATTTGATCAAGCTCGGACGTGGATAGATGCGATCGTCTGGGGGTGGCAGCTGATCCTCCGTGATCAATCTGACCTCAGAGAGCTCGAACTCGTCCTGTGCCATCTTGGCGACGGCCGTCTGTTGCGCTGAGAGCTGTCCGTCATTGGAATTATCCACAGGGCTCCGACTAGGGCTCGGCTCCTCCCTGAGCTCTTCCTTTAAGAGAGGAGCCTCTTCCGCCTCGACCTCTTCCTTAGGCGCTTCCTTAGGGGCGACCAAGCCTAAGCTCGCCTCTGCTGGTGCTGGGCCCTTGCCAAGGGCACCGTAGTCGATTTCCTTGGCTCCGACACGCTTCCACCGGAACAGAAACAGTCGATGGTTCGCCGTGCGATGCATCGTCGTTCAGAGCTTCCAACGATAGGGCCCCAAAGAAGCCCAATAAGGTAGGGATATCCCTATAAAATGCTTATGCTTATGTCCTTTTTGGGTTCCTAAAACGATCTGACGGAACGAAGAGTGAAAGCGAGCGGCGGAACTCGTGGCCTGCAGACTTGTCCGCTTGGCTTCCCTTGGCTTGTCACATAACAACCCATGGGCACCAAAAGCTTCCCAGAGAACCCAATACCCCTTAATTAAGGAATATATACCTTAAATCAGAATATTAAGGCCCCTATAACTTAAGGTATATTCCTCAATTAAGGAATATACCTTAAGTTATAGGGGCCTTAATATTCTGATTTAAGGTATATCTTCCTTAATTAAGGGGTATTGGGTTCTCTGGGTTCACCAGAGGCTAAAGTGCCAGCCAGGGTGCGTGTCGGATCCTGGCTGCAAGCAGGTATACCATGAACCAGAAGTGTAGTAATAGTAATTTAGGGTTTAGGGTTTAGGGTTTAGGGTTTTAGGGTCTAGGGTTTAGGTTGCTACAACAGTGGAGACGGCAAGAAGATATTATTACCGAATACTCTCACAACATATTTCAAAACAACTTCAAGGGAACCCAAGACCCCAAAAAAGGCCCTGTAAACCCTAAACCCTAAATAAGCCCTAAACCCTTAAACCGTTAGGTTTGGGGTTTAGGGTTTAGGGTTTAGGGTTTAGGGTTTGTTAAACTCTAAGCCCTAATCATTATTCCCAGCACCGGCAAAGTGCTCTCTCCGCTCCAGCCGGGGCCCGCCTGCCGAGCCTCTGCGAAGGAAGAGCAAAGCCCCAAGGACCTCGAAGGAGCCCAGAGACTCCAATATCCCTTAATTAAGGAATATACCTTAGATCATATTTGGGATCCTATTATAATTTAAGGTATATCCCTTAATTAAGGAATACACCTTAAATTATCGTAGGATCCCCCATATGACTTCAGGTATATTCCTGAATTAAGGGATACTGGAGTCTCTGGGAACTCAGCTGGCTAAGGGCTTCGAGGGGTTTAGGGTCTCGGGTTTTGGAATGCAGGGTGTTAGGATGGTTTAGGGTTTGGGGGTTTAGGGTTTAGGGTCTTGGGGTTCAGGGCTTAGGGTTTAGGGTTTTGGGATTTACGTTCCATCTGCGAGACATCTGGAGCATTGCTACTGAGGATCCGACAACAGCAATGAGGAGGAAGACCGAGATCGCACAAACCACGGCAATGTCGGAACCCCTGGGCACAGAAGCATGCTAAACCCTAAACCCTAAACCCTAAACCCCAAACCCTAAACCCCACAACTTAAAACTACCATGGCTCTCGTCCCTGCTCAGGTGCGCCTGGATGGCGCCAGAAATGCGGTCTGCGAGGAAGCGCCTCGCCACAAGACAATGACCCCGGAGACTCCACTATCCCTTAATTAAAGAATATACCTTAAATCATATTAGGGATCCTACTATAATTTAAGGTATATTCCTTAATTAAGGGATATTCGAGTCTCTGGGACGGGGGATGTTGAATGAGTGGACGAGCTACCAACAAGCTGCAGAGTTGAGGATCTGGTGTACCCAGAGACTCCAATATCCCTTAATTAAGGACTATACTTTAAATCCCAATAGGATCCCTAATCTGATTTAAGGCATGTTCCTTAATGAAGGGATTTTGGAGTCTCTGAGTACTTCGGGTGGGGCCGGCTAAGGTTGGAGGTTTCAGCCCGCCTGCTTGTGCTCGATTGGACGCAGCAGTTTGGATCAGGACCTGGCGCTCCATGGCAAGGCTCCAGGACTCAGAGACTCCAATATCCCTAAATTAAGGAATATACCTTATAATATTAAATCATATTAGGGAATATTGGGGATCCGATTATGATTTAAGGTATATTCCTTAATTAAGGGATATTGGAGTCTGTGGGCTCAAGCCTTTGCGTCGACTGAGGCTCCCGCAAAGGAGAGCAGCAATGTCCGTGCGAGTGCTGCCATGAGCCGAGTGGGGAGATGAAGAACTCCCTGCAAGGGAGGCGGGGGAGTGGCAAACTACGACATGCTTGAGCAGACGAGTGCAGCAGCGCATCAAGGAAAGCATCCATCATGCGGCAATTGTGCAGAGGATGGGTGCGGCATTTATAGTTGGTGACAAAAGGAACATGGTTCACGCTAATCGCGAATCGCTAGTACTGCAGTCACATCTACTCTCCGAGATACCACGTCACAAAAAGAGGGACTTGACGCGGCACGGATCCCAAGTCTAGAGCCCTAGATACAAAACACTTACAAAACCAAAACCTGAAAGCTGATAAGTACCGCGGCAGATACCCAAAACCATTGTAAATCCCAAGCTCCTTAGATGTTCAACCCCCGAAAGCGAGCGCCCACCCACCTGGCAGCGATTCGAAAGTAAAGTGGCCTGGGGAGTCCGCACGGCTGGAGATGCCCAAAGGATTCGTGGGTCGCTTGGGGTTGATGTGCCCTAGGGCTCCAGTCACCCACATTGTAGGTTACTAACCATATTCATAAATTGTGTAACCCAGTCAGCCGATGTTGAGGTAACTGGAGCCCTAGCGATCCATAAGAAACCTCGTGTCAAACTAGTATAGTCAGAGTTCTGACAAAATGCCAATGACCATTATGCTCGTCATAGTAGTGGTTACGATGATGCACGTAGCAGCTACGGATGGCCGAAACAATCGCTACCTGGGCATATGTGGTCTCTACCATCGCGGAACTTTCGCGAAGGCATATTCAATTTGGCTATGAAGTTGGCCTTTCATATACATGATGGCTCAACGAACTTTAGAACAACTGCCACTTGTCATGAACAAATGCATGTAGTTGTTCGATGTTATTCGTATTTGCATATTTAGCTGAGTTCACTTGTTCTCGAGTCTTGTCGGTACCAACATTGAACTCATAGCTTCAGCGGCTTCATCCAGCAATCTGGTCACGACTGTGTACGCAATCTGCACGACTGTAGGACTGTAGGCCACCATCTAGCCTGCACAGTAACGACAGAATGAATGACAGGATATCATCTGTCTACAAAGGGCTTAGCGTCCCTCTGAATTTAAGAGGCTGAACGTCTCTGTCGGCGTGGTGGCGCTGTTCCCGGATGATGATGATGATGGTGGTGGTTGTGGTAGTGATGATGGTGTTAGTAAGAGTGTGGGTGATGATGTGCCAATGCAGCAGAGATGCAAGAGTTTCAGTCTCAGGGCTCTGAAGCCCGAGGCAATAGAACTCGGCGGCGAGGGCATACAGCCTCGAGACGCAAAGCATCGAAGGCTCAGGGTGTCCTGCCACCAAAGGAGCTAGTGCATAGCAACAGCCACAACGAAATGAGGTGAAGCTGTCATAGTGAATGGAAACGATGGGTAAATGGTATGTGCTACATTGTTCGGCGCTGTGTCGTGCGCCGTCTTCCAGCAAATGGCAAGATTCGGCAAAGCCATGCCAGCACATGACAACAGCCTATGATCACATTCATGTAGACGTGCTTTGTTGAGTGTAACAACATGTAGCATGTTCTACTATGAATAGTACCAAACAAACACAAAAACCTGCACCTTCATACATATTATGCATACACCTTGATGGCCCCTACACACACACACACACACTCACACTCACACACATACACACACACACACACATGAAGAGTTGCGGGTGATCCAAGCGTCCGACTGAGATGTCACAGCCTTGTTGCCGAGACTTCGAGCATCGGCGAGTCCCGGACCCGGGCCGGACAGCCGCGCCTGGCTGCAAAGGGACTCCAATATCCCTTAATTAAGGAATATACCTTAGATCATATTAGGGATCCTATTATAATTTAGGGTATATCCCGTAATTAAGGAATATACCTTCAATTATAGTAGGATCCCCAATATGATTTAAGGCTTAATTAAGGGATATTGGAGTCTCTAAGTGCAACGGGGAGCTTCTGCGGAAGGTCTGTGCTGGATTTCCTCTAAGAGAACAGGAATTAGAATATGAAACTCATGATGCTGACGACGACGATTCTGATGATGCTGATGCTGATGGTGCTGCTGATGCTGATAATGCTCTTGATGCTGCTGATGATGATGAGGAGGAGGACATCCATGAACATGTCGGCATGGCCTGAGTCATAGCTGCTCTTCTGATGTGCTACTGCTACAGATCGGAGCAACTGTAGTGCTGCTGGCACGCGAATGTTGCCGTTGCAACTTTGTCGTCTGTTGATGTTGTTGTTGCTGCTGCTGCTGCTGTGGTTTCGGTGGTGATATGTAGTGATGGTACTGCTGGTGCTGCTGGGTGCTGCTGATGCAGAGCATGCTGATGATGGAGACGGGGGTGGTGCCGAGGTGGCATCGCACCAGCCGAATTGCTATTCCCAGTAACTAGCCGTCGTTCTTTTGAGCCTGCATCGCTTGTCGAAGAGCTCTTCGGATCTATGCAATGGCAGTCGGCTACTCGACTCGGCTGCTCCAACATCTGAGACTCTGAGATCCACGAGACTTCCAGCTCCACGCAGGGAAGAAGCAACTGAAACTGGCAGATGGCAGCCACGCAGGACAGGCAGGGAGGAGCGGAAATGAAGAGCTGGGCCTTACCTGAGACTCTCCGTCCTTCCGAGCTGTCGGAGAGGTCTTCGAAGATCACATCGCAGGTCTGCGCCAAGACTTGGAACTCTGCGCAGAGGCTGCGCTCGACTGAGCCCACAGCGAGTGGCACTGGAAAGAGCCACCGCTGTGCCCGAAGTCCATCGCTGACTCCACTCACGGCGGACTGCGAGAGCTGCCTCCCTCCCATAGTCGCGCGAAGAAGCGCGGTGATGGGGGGCAGCTTCGTCCCGGAGATCTCCCTGCCAGGAGACTTCGGCGGTTTGGGCTTGGGCCCGGAAGTGACGGCGATGTTTTGGCTTCTCAGGAGCTCTCGGGAGCCAACGTCGCCGAGCTGATCGGCGCCCAGCCGTTTCGCCATCTCCCCGAAGTCCCCCAGGGGCCCGGGCCTTCGGAAGCCCTGGGGCCCAGAGGAGCTGGAGAGCAAGGAGAGCCGTGCCAGAGGCTCTGCGAGTTGCTGGGTGAGCTCCGAAAGCTTCGTCCGAATCACCTCGCAGCTTTCAGAGCAGAGGGGAGAGGCGAGGAGTTGGCAGGCATCTGCCAGCCAGCCCACCTGTTGTGCCGGCAGAGCATCAATCTGGCTCACTGTGGCCTGCATCAGGTATCTCATCTCTGATGCACCGGATGGGGTCTGCCTGGCACAGGCTTGCGCTATGCTGGCAGGTTGCCGCGCGTCGAGGCGCTGGGCCCGCGCAGACACTCTTTCCACTGTGGTTGACATCGCCTGCTGGTCTACATGCTGGGCAGCAGAGGGCGCCCGTGCAAGGTTGGCTGTGTCCATCGGGGACCGGTCGCTTTGGAGCCTCGCCTTCGAGGCAACTGCAAGAAAGGCCTCGCCTCTGAGCCGCGAGCGTGTGGAAGCCCAGGCCAAGGTTGCCAAGTCGCGTGGTGCCGAAGTCCCCTCAAGCTTTCTGGAACTGGCTGCGATGGCCTCTGCGAGCGGCTGGTGGAAAGTTCCGGACCTGGCAGATGCTCGCGCAAGGCCGGCAGGCTCCCGCGGTCGAGGCTCTGGGTCTTTTCCTTGCAGCTTGCTGCAGGCCACCCCTGCCAGAGTATCCAGCAAGATCATGCTTCGTCTGGCAAGCTTTCCCCAGTCTCATGCAATAGATGCAAGTCCCTTTGGGAGAAGCTCGCTGGGCTGCTGTTGCATCTTCCTGGTGACACTTCGACTGACAGCATCCGGCAGAGCCGTGCCGTCTCAACTTGTGCAGGTAGGTCCCCAAGACAGGTTCGCAGGACTTTGTGCGTTTGATTCAGTGATCAGCTCGCCTCCTCTGCATACCAAAGAATTCCAAAGCGGCCCACCCTTCTGCTGCAAGCGGGCAAAGTCTCAAGCTGCGGATGACAGGCCCTGTGGCCCCCACTCCTGGATGCAGGACGCTTTACTGGCCACCAGCCTTGCACCGAAGGCCCAGTGATTCAAGCATCTCCACCGGTAGTAGCGGTAGCAGGCCAGGGCCCACCGCTACCTCATGGTCCGTCGTCTATGCCACTTCGGCAAGGACGCTGCAAGGCTACTCCTGAAGCCACGCCCTGATGCGAGGATGGATAACATAACTGAATATAACATGTAGCTATAGCTGGGTCTGGACACACATTGACATGTGACTGCGTGGCTAAATGCCCATTTCTGCTGTGCATACTCCAATGCTTTCTGGAATTCTATTTGATTCTATTTGATTCCTGTAAGTATCTGTAAGTCTCCTGCATTGGAAACCAGACCACGCCACAGCGATTGCAGGGCTCTGCTGGCCTCCCCGGGGCCGATCTCGATGCCCAGGAGCCCCTCTGGGCTGATCTGGCGCTCAGAGCTCGAGAGGGAGAGCTGCTGTGAAGGGGTTGAGGGCTCGGGGCTTGGGGGGAGTTTTATAGGGTTCGGGCTTAAGCTTAGGCATTGAGGGGACTTTTTAGAGTCAGAAAACGCTGAGCGTTGTCGAGAATAGTAGACGAAGCTGCGTGAACGCGACGGGCCTGGAGCAGAGGCTCCATGATGCTGACTTTCGTCCCTCTTGAGAACTTGGCCTCAGACGCAAGGCACGCCGAAGTGCTGCGATGCCGTCGCGAGGCGTTGCGAGTTGCTCCCCAAGGCTCTTACCCGCGCCAACTCCGCCAGCATATCATTAGCTTCCCCGTGCATGGGCAGCTGCCCTTGGCTGCGATGGATTCACAAATTCTTGCAGCTGCAGTGCGATCAGAAAAAAACCGTTGCAGAACAAAGCACTGCCGAGCACTGTGGCAGGGACCGTGAAACATCAGCCGCAGCAGATTGCCTTGCCCGTCACGGGCCACTTGCATCACATGCCTTGTGGGCCACAGCGGCAGTGGGAAAATCGCAAAAACTGCGACCTTCGTAACTGGGAATTCGACACCATTCCACTGTCGGAAGAACTAACAACACACCACTTATTTCATAACCATCACCATCATCATCCTCATCATCATCATCATCATCATCATCATCATCATCATTATCATCAGCATCATCATCATCATCATCATCAGCATCATCATCATCAGCATCATCATCGTCATTATCATCATCATCTGCATCATCGGGGCGAGAGTCGTCGTAGTAGCACTCATTGGGAGGGAACAGCAGAAGGAAGAAGATGTTTACTCAGACGCTACACACAGTCATGCGGATGGTGGAATAAGACAAACCTTACTAGCAATCTTGGAAAAATGGGAACCCAACCGTGACCAGTGCTCCAGAAATAGCTATGGCTTCAGGTCCAAGCTACCCTGCAGGGGACAAGGCCGGCTCCGACATCAGCGTAGCCTCAACTTGCAGACTTGGGCGCTGTTTGGGGTTAGGGGGGGATCTCGGGGTTGAGGGCTTATAGGGTGTAGGGTGTAGGGTTCAAAGGGTTCGGGGACTGGGACTTGGAGGGGAGCTCATGGCATGCAGAATCATGCTCAGCTCAGGGCAGAGCAAACGGCTCCCTGCCAGCAGGGAATCGGCTCTGGCATGGGTAATACTGAAACAAGGTCCGAGGGCTTGGAGCTGGGGGCTTCAGGATACTTGGGCTTGGGAATTCAAACTGCCTCGCACCATCCCCGGCCTCTTCTGCGTAGAACACACTCATGTCCTTGGCCGACGGTGAGATTGTCAACAACAAAGGAAGTGTCTGCAGGCGGAAGGCCCAAGCTGAGCCTCACGCGGAAAAATCAACACTGGGCGCTTTGTGCATGCAAAAGATCTTGCCCGAACTTCTTGCACCGCACGGCAGCCTCGCAGAATGCTAAAACGGAGATTCTGTGCAGTTATTACAGATATAGTTGCAGTGCTGCGACGACATTGCCCGGCTCGCCGGCTCGCCTGTGCAATTTATGAAACTACAACTCAAAACTGGTGCTGGTGTGCTGCCTGATAGCCTTTTGCCACGATCACGTGACAAGCTTCACTGGTGTGTGTGCAGGCCTCGACCCAGGTCCCGGGTAGTGAGATGATCCCTCAGCTTGCTACATCCCGTGCAGGACATTCCCTCTTCGAATCTCTAGCATCTTGCTCCCTCGTAATCATGTTGGGTATTATGATGATGACCTATCCTCCTTGCATTATTCCTCCCAGAATTCGCGTATAAAGCCCTCCTTCTCAGAAGGGCAGGGTGCCTTCGGCAAGTGGCGAAGCCGCCGTGCAGTCCCAACAATCCCGTCCGCCAGTGGTGCGAGGCAAGCTCCTGGACAGGTCAGGCATCATGGAGCTTCAGGGTTGTAGCTGTTCCGGCTTAAATCCTGAACCCTACATAGACCCTAAACCCTAAACCCTTTTGGGGTTTGCAGTTTACGGTTCATGATTTCGGGGTTCAGGGTGTCGAGTTCAAGGATGATCGCTAAGAGGCTGAACCGCCCTACAGCCCGAAGCCCTGGGCTTCGACTCTAATTGGGGTTATAAGTATAACCCTAGCTACTAAGTCCCATGATCGTTTAAGTAGCCTAGCAACACCTGAGCACACAGGAATGCAGCACAGGGTTTGGACTCGCAGACAACTCGACCAGAGGCGCCGGGTTGCGGCATAATGGAGGGGCTTTAGTGATTCGAATAAGATTTCGCGGCAAAATTTACTGAGGTTGGACTGGGACGAGAAGGGGGATGCGAAACCCAAAACCCGAACCCAAACCTTCGCTATTTCCCTCATGCGCTATCCCTGGGCGGACCTAGAGCAACACCTAAGCAAGACGGAAAGCAGCACAGGTATTTGCAGCGCAGACCGCACTCGATGTGAGGTTCCAGGTTATGCGAAGAGCATGCCAAACTTCTGGCAGGCTTGCATGTAGCTCCGTTCGACAGCCCGTTCGGGCGGAAGGTTCCGGGAATCAGTGTATTTTCAAACCACTCCGTTGAATTACTGTTCAAACCAATGCCACCTCTAAAGGGTTTCCATATCCATATAAGAGCTCGCCGCTCTTCAATGGCCCTTGCAATGCGGCTGTACGCCTCAGGATCCATCCGGCCTGCTCAGGGCTCATTGATGTGCAACGGCTGAGGCACTTGTAGTCGGCTCTCTCGGGATGGCACTTCAGGTGCACGTTTTTCCAGCGTTCGGGGGTGGTGGTGCAGATGAACTTGTCGGTGAGGTCTTCTACGGTGCGTGGCTGGATCCTGTCTGCAACTTCGTCGTCCGTCAGGTGCTCCACGTCGTCTGCTGAAAGCTGTGTGGGGAGAAGGCTGGGTTGAACTCTTTCTCGCGTCCAGAGGAGCATGTGCACGTGGGCGTCATGGAGAACATGTTTCACCTGCGGTGCATGACATGCACCACAGGTGAAACATGTTCTCCACGAAGCGTTGCACATCATTGCTGATGGGCGCAGGTGACCGAGGAGGAGCTGTCTTTGGCGGAAGCCTCCCCAACCGATGCCATCCTCCTTGAACATCATCGGGTTAGAGTTAAAGGTCATTCCACTCATGACGGGAACCTGGACTCTAAAGGCACTGTTGTAGAACGCCTCCCCCGTGATGTGGTGCTTCTGAAGATCCTGGCCGTACTTGACATTGGAGTCTTGCCAAGTGGTGGTGCGTTGACGTTGGGCACAGAAAGCAGAGGATAGAGCAACCGAGGATGGACGGCATCTCATTTCCATGGAACTGAAGCCTAGAAACCTGAGTATGTATGATACATAGGTATATATATATATATATGTGTGTGTGTGTGTATGCATGTATGTCTATCTGTTTGTTTGTATGTACGTAGGTAGGTCAGGTAGGTATGTATGTGCATATACATACAAAACAAGCAAGCAAACAAACGAACAAACAAACAAACACAAACCCACACAAACAGACAGACAGACAGACAGACAGACAGACGGACAGACAGTCAAACAGCCATGCATGCAGGCATGTATCCATGCGTATGTGTTTACATTCATGCATATGAGTCTACATGCATACATGAATACGTGCATACATGCATACAGATTTACTTTTCTACTTATTTACATATGGCTTATTACTTACTTTACTTACTTGTTACACGTACCTAAGTACTTCTACTTTTGCTTCTACTCCTACTTACACTTGCATATACTTACATAAGTACAAGAATTACATGAAGATGAAACACATATACATATTACACACATATTTAGTTATATATTTGTAGTTCATGTGTATATATATACACACACTGCACATTATTTCATTATGTCTCTTGCCATTTCATTCCATTACAATCCTCGCCATTCCCTTCCATGCGATTCCATTCCATTCCATTCAATTTCTCATGCCATCCATTCATTCATTCATTGAATCATTCATCCGTTCATTCACTCCATTTCCTGCCATGTGTTCACTCATTCACTCACTCACTCACTTATGCATTGATCAAATCAACCCATCATTCATTCATTCTTTCTTTTTGTCTTTCATTTCACTTCATTTCATTTCATTGCATTCCATTCCATCCCTCATTCATTCATTCATTCCTTCCTTCCTTCATGCATTCATTCATGCACTCAGTCTCTCAGTCATTCATTCACTCACGCATCCATGCATGCATTCATTCGTTCATACAGACATACAGTAGTTATGTGCGTATATGTGTATGTATATATATATATATAACTAAGTTCTCCGCAAATACAGACCACATATATATATATATATATATGAACACACACACACACACACAAACACGTTTTTGTTAAGTGCATTTCGCGGAGGCCTGCCGGCACCTGCTTGCGCCCACTGCTGTCACTCGCTGCGGCGGCGTCGGCCACCGTGGTTCGGCATCGTCTCAAGGCGCTCTGTTTGCTACTCGTGAGAGGCGGAGACGACCACTTTCCTTTGAGCAACACACCGTGCAACTGAACTGCCAAATCTCGCAAGTCAGTCTGAAGGTCATGCTATTGGATGCAAGTAGGTTGTGATACGAAGAAAAGGTTAAAAGTGGGCTACAACTGGTTAGAAGTGTAGTTGTAGTTACCCTATTCATACCCCTACTTCCTCAGTTGGGGTGTTGAGCGGTCATCCTACAATCGCGTCGGGAACCTTCTTGCCATTTACTCCCGACACCACAAACCGTGAGAGGCTTGTTGCATTCCGTGCCTATTCCCCTTTGAAATCCATCCTGTATCCATGCTCTTAGCTGCCGTGCTCGGAGGGCGCGGTGGCCACACACCCTCGCTTCTCTCGACGGAAGTGAACTTGGGTCGGTGATTGATATGCTGAACCCCAACCCGAAACCCCAAACCTAAAGACGTCTGCACTTCCAAAGGCAATCTGTTTTTGGATAAATACTTCTTGCCATAAGACAGGGTTACTGCGAGCAGGGGTGATTCTCAGCCGTCCTTCTGCTCTTCGAAGATGGCGTGTCCTCGCTTCTGCCGCCCAAACGACGGGAGGTGCTTGTCCTCAGCTTCTTCCGAGGGTCAACCTGCCTTTGTCCCCCTGAAGACCCATCATCGTAGAACCCTTAAAGCCTAAAGCCATGAACCTTTCAGCCCTGAAGTTAAGGGACAATTCATACCTATATACCCCTTATATATAGTCTCATAAAGCCCAAAATCCCCAAGGGTCCCTTTGAGGGTCCCTCCCTTAGTCTCTTGATGAAGCCCCAGGCTCCTGAAGCCCTAAACCCCAAAGCCTGAACCGTGCCAAGTCGAGAAATCCGTCAAGCTGAGGAGAGGACTTGCAAGACCTGGCCGTAGGCTTGGATAGGGTCCTAGGGTTCAGTTAGAGTTTAGTGCTGAGGGTTTAGATGGTTTAGGAATGTTTAGGAGTTTAGGGTTCAGGCCTGCTTTTCTGGGCTGATTTCCATGGCTCTGAAGGCTTTGATGTCTGTAGGGCTGAGGTACTCCACACCCCAAAACCCTAAAACCTAAACCGTAGGGCTACTGCACGTAGGATTCTTGGTAGGGGGAAAAGATTCAGAGTTCCGAATCTGGTTCTCCCGGGTTTAAGTTTCCGGTTCCTTGGCTTTAGGATTTAGGATGCTTCTGCACTTTTTGGGCCCTTTGGGTTTTTAAGGCTTCCGATTTTCCCCAGTATCGTCACCTGGAGCAGCTCCGTGTGGACCAAGCGCCAGCCGACGGAGAAGCTCAGCAGCACCTGGCGCGACCCACTCTCATCACAACTCATGAGGAAATTGCTATACGTGCACCTTATGTAGAGTGTCCAAAGATAAGGACAGCCAGGGGTGGCCGCTTGCACTAGCGGGCTGCGTAAGCCCGAAAGCTGAGATGAAATGAGGAAGCAATAAGCATGACCCTAAACGCTAAACCCTGAACAACAAGGTCGAGAGGCAGCCTCGATTCCTGTGATTCCTCCTGCACTGAATCTCAAGTCTTCTCAGATGTTCCATCATAGTATACTTTCGATTATTATAATACATTCTCGCCTGGTATATTTTTGACTACATTAAAGTACATTATCGTATATTATAGTTTATTCTAATACATTATTCTAAATTATAGTCCTGTCTTCTCAGATCTTGAGCTGGCCTTGGCCTGCCCAGGAAAGCCATCCAAGACTGGTGCTACTAGCGGAGGACTGCAAAAGGGGCTTGAATATTTAGAATAGGGTTTAGGGTTTAGGGTTTAGGGTTTTGGGGTCCATTATATCAGAATTATATCATAGGTATAATAAGGAAACCCCCCCCAAATAGTATAGTCAATATTATTTAGGTCCTACATTACGAGGGAGGATGGCATCAGCATGCAGTTTGCAAACGGCTGCCATGCCTGAAGTGGATCCACGCGCTCATGCTCCTCACGTCGGACATGCTTCTGGATCGCTATAGCCGCTACAGACCCTATACCTTTTAAACCCTAAACCCTAATCGCCGTTTCCCAAACCCAGAGGTCCTCGCCAGGTGCCGGAAGACCTCGCCACAAAGCGGGCCCCGCCTTCAAAGAAGAGAAACTGCGGAATTTACTCCTTATCTTAATGGCTACACTCACAGACTTCTGGTGCTCTTTGACCCTCAATGACTCAAGGAGGAGCTTCACCAAAATAGCACAAATCCTAGGTCCGCAGCCGCAAGACCCGGCGCAACCCACCGGGTCAATAAGCTCTCGGCTGTCTGAATTTGAGGCCCCGGGGATCCGCGCCGGCACTGCCCTGGCAAACGTAGCTCTTCATGTGTTCCTACATCCTTCATGGCATGAAAGGCTCTCTGCTCTCTGACAGCTGCTTCCACAATGGCCCTTACCACTCCCTGCAGCATGATCGTACTGTTGCATAGTGTCGCTGCTTTTGCTGTTTGTCAGGGGCTCATGAAACCCTCAAGCCCCCATACCAGAACAAAAACCAAGGCCCACCGCTAAGCCTCACGTCACAGCCGTAAACTATACCCCGAAGTCGTACACACTCTGCGAAAAAACTTACTCCGGTGTTGCCCTGTACGAGTAAACCTTAGACCAGTAATTACCCCACGTAAGAAACCTGAACCCTAAATTCTAACACCTAGAAACCCTAAACATCCAACCCAAAAACGATGAAAGGTCTAATGAGCCCCACACCTCAGGCCTTGTAGCTCCTAGTTTAAACCCTCCCAAGAGCCCTCCGGGATTGCTGGGAGGGCCCTAAACCCTAAACCCTAAACCCTAAACCCTTGGGAGGCTCTCTCTGAGGCTGCAGCGGATGCGAGAACGAAGCGATTTCGGCCCATCACTTTGGACCTCAGGGGTTTAGGGTTTAGGGTTTAGGGTTTAGGGTTTTAGGGTTTAGGGTTTAGGGTTTTAGGGTTTAGGGTTTTAGGGCTTCGGGGGTTAAGTCTCTTGGGTGTTTTAGGGATTTGGGGGTCAAAGGGCTCAGAGCCTAGGGTTTGTCCCAGACTCCTTTCAACTTCCCCTTCCATGGAGAAAGAATAAGAAAGGGCTTACTTGGAGGATCATGGGACTTAGTAACTAGGGTTATAAATACGGTAACTATAATTATAACCCCAGTTAGGGTACTTATAACCTTACTTTCTAAGTCCCATGATCCTCCAAGTAGGGGGGTATAAGCCTCATGAAGGCTCCCTTCCACTCGGTTGAAGGTCTTTGCATGCCTTCAACTGCTTCTCTCGAGCCACGTGCCCCGGGATCACACGAGCAGCTATTGAATATGTGTAGAGAAACTGCCTTCTTAAGGTCCGAATTAAGTGCCTCGTCAGGATCATCTCCGGAGCCTTGAGTAACTAGACTGTGTGACTTCATGGGCGGTTTAGGGTTTCGGTTTAGGTTTAGGATTTGGGTGTTGGGAGGAATGAACCCGGCTTGGGGAAGAGGGTATTCCGGTGATACGTACAAGACAACTTAAGCGACCATTGCAGAACGGCCTGTGCACACTACAGCGATGGAACATGAAGGAAACACGTCACAAAACCATCATGCAACGCCATGCTGTGAAAGCCCAAGCCAGGCAAGGCCATGTATTAGCATACCATACTGCCCCCCCCTCCCTCCCGTGCCGCACCATAGTGTTCCACACGTGATCGACCCTGCCCTACATTACCATGCGTGCTATATGACTCCCCAAAACCATCTTTGTGTTGACATTCTCGGTTGTAGTTGCACAGCCGTTTGATTCATCGTGCTGTGACATGTGGTGTTCAGGGCTTCATAGGCTCGCAGACCTGCAGAAGCGGAGACGATGCATTCGGAGTTTTGCAAGGCCTCCCCTGCATCGGTCTGATGCTACCACCAATCGATCAGTGACCATTCCCCCAGCAGGCACATTAGCGCATCGTCCTGCTGTCATATGCCCTGCACCTGGGCACGTTGGCCTGAAGGGAAGTCTGATCGTATAGCCTTCAGCCTGGCAGTAGCAGTTAGCATTCAGCTAGCCTTAGCATAGCGGCGCTCTGGAACAGGCCCCACACCCGGCCAGCGGTGTGCAGGGGCTGCATCGGTGCAGCAGCTCCCCGTGGGTAGGGCTAAACCATTCAAGGTCTTGCCAAGCACTTGGGAGTTTCCGAGAATTAAGGATAATTAAGGTACCTTATTCTGGGGTCCTTAAAATAAGGGTCCTACTTTAGGGTACTATATCAGGGTCCCTGCTTTCGGAAACTCCCACTTGCAATCATGCTTCATGAAAACAGGCATGCAGGATCATGCAGGAAGGCACTGCGCCAGAACGGTAAAGCAAGAAAGGACAGGTTGTACTGCCCTCGGGGAGTGACCGGGAAGGTGAGACGATTGGACAGAGAGACGCAGGGCGAGAGCGTGCCCATGCATGCGCACAAGCCTTTCGCTGGGTCTCAAAGACCGGAGTTCACTGATTCACAGAAACTACAAGCCGTGAAGGCCACACAAATCCACCGACAGCCTTGATGCCAAAACTCCAAACGCCCAACCGCTTGAATTCCTCTTTGGGCCCCGACAGGCCCGGCTGACACCGGGGGGCCTGCTTGCGCTCATCATGTGACGATTCATCTTTCGGAAAGAAGCGGTACCTTACTTTAGTATACTATACTATAATTTACTATCCCATTCTATATACTATACTGAACTCTAAACTACTATCCTATACTATGGCGGTTCGAATGTCCTGTGCTCTGAGGTTTGACTTCGTAACTGCCAGCCTCTGTGCGCACGTCCACCATGTGGCCCGAAGTCAGCTAAGAGGTCGCGATATGCGTCCTGCATTCCCAGAAAGACTCGCTGAGATTATGCTGAGTTTATGACCTCAAGCATACAGTCACCAAACCTAGCAGGAAGCATCGTCCTCCAAGAACTTCTCCAAGGTAGCCAGCAGGTGGCCTCGTTTCTCCTGGTCAGCCGCGCGAGCACAGGAGCTGCATGCATTACTCTCTACCCAGAGACTCCAATATCCCTTAATTAAGGAATATACCTGAAATCATATTAGGGATCCTACTATATTTTAAGGTATATTCCTTAATTAAGGGATATTGGAGTCTCTGGGTACTCTGCCTTCCAGTACCAATAGCACACTCAGCTTTGCCAGTATACATTATATACCAATTTAACACATGCACATCGTGACCCGCAGCTACAAAATATCGTGTAGGCCCTCCTGCTACTGGCTCACGCTGGGCATGCTCGGCCCATCGCTACGTCAAGCACGGGCTCCTGCGGCAAGGAGTTGTACTGCTGCAAGACCTGGACAGTGCAACGGGATTCTTCAAAGACGAAGCAAAGATCGAGTCAGCTAAAAGGCGACGAATCAGAGCCCGAAAGCTGAAGCTTTTCTCGCCGATGGTTAGGAAGCTCCAAAACTGTCGACTTAGACGATTGTGCAGACTGAGCTTGCATGCCAGTTCCTCATGCGTGCGATCGGATGCTTTAAGCTTTCTTGTGGGGTAAGCCCCGACGGGCGTTGAGCTCAGAAGCCCAAACATCAAAACTGCAGGCACTACGGCCATGGAGGATTGCAAACACCTAGAGTGCTTGAAAGTAAGATTTAGAGCTGCGGTGCCGAGACCACTGCTCTCAATGCCATTGCGGCAGCCGGTTCTTCATCACGAAACTGCTTCACTGACAACCTTGCCTTCTGAAGGTCTTTTGAGTGTTCAGTATATGCTTGCCGCAAAGCACAAGCTGAAAGAGACCGGACATTCTGGAGTGGGGAAAAATTTCCAGCGCAGTGTAGGCTTCCGCTGCGTCGCTGGCTGCGCCGAACCTGATGCTGAAGGATGATGTTGCTGTCGAGAGATTTAACTGGCGCGGGGGGCAAAGCTGCCACGCGGAACCGCACTCACAGCCACGGCAAGATGCGGCAAGCAACCCAGAGCTTAGATGTGGAAGAGCTTGTCGTACTGACCCTTCTCGAACACGGCCGCATTCCTTGATCGGTGTTGACTTGCTTTGGGCCCTTGAAGGCACAGATCCTAGCAGCCTCAAGAAGCCCAAGGCATCCCAAAGTCTCATCCTGGTAATGTAGGGGCCTTAATACTATAATTGTAAGAAGGAACCCCAAAATAGTTTAGGTAATTATTTAGGCTTCTGTGGTACTGCTATGTACTGCTTGCAAGTGGCATCTTGCTCATGCTGAAGCCGTTGGATTCCATCCATCCTCAGCTTCGGAAGAGGGCCAAAGAGGCCAGGCTTTGCAGATCGAAGCAGGCCTACGACTTTGGGAGCTTCCGACAAGAATGGCCTGAATATGCTGCACACATGAATCGAGTTCTGGCTATGGAAACCTACAAACAGAAATAGGAACATCCTCTTTCAGAAACCCCCAATCGGACCGATGCCAGGGATCCATCATCCATGAACTTGCCTGGGCAGCTGCATGAATGTGCAAGCTGCAAATTTGGATCTGCATCTGAGCTTGCTACTAGTACTGCGGGGAACTGCCGAGATCATTACTCGAAGAGAACTTGCGGTCGCCATGCTGGGGCCGATGTGGCCCATGAACAACAGCAGCAAGCGATGTGCGGCACATGCACATCCATCGCAGGAGTCGCAGAAACGAATAATTCGATTCGCACTTGTTCTAACAAATGCTGGGCGACTCATGTAGTTTCGGGAAGAGTCCGCAAGCAGCACAGCGCAGCGCTTGTCCTCAAGAGCCAACAGTTTTGGAGCAACCTGTCGTGGCTGACATGAACAAACTCCATGTTTTGCCTTGCCAAGCTTGTTCTGCTTGATGAAACGGTAGGCTCCAGCCACCGTGGAGCCACAGCTGCCACCGATCAGCAAGCCTTCATGTCCTTCGAGACCAACAGAACTCAGCCAATTCTAGAATGGTGACTAACTCGGCAGGAAAATGGAGAACAGTGTAAATACGTATAAACCATCAGTTCGATGTCAGTTTATGGTAGTGCTCAGAATGCTCAGACGGAACTTTCGGAGGCTCTAGATTCGTATCCCAGCTCTGAAAGTGCCGGCGAGCTACGAACAATCGCGCGGCACATGGCGAACGCCTCGTCGTCATCAGTCTTCACCTTTGCCATGCATGGAGATATCATATAGAATAAAAGACATACCTATAGTCTCCATTGTAGTTCCTTTTTTTTGGTTTAACCAATTATATATTCAGGATT
>CAJNDV010007402.1:47800-87559 GCA_905221635.1 Symbiodinium sp. CCMP2456 | reverse complement strand
CGGCACCAGCACCGGTACTAGCACCAGCACTGGCACTAGCACGGTGGCGGTGGTGGTAGTACTGGTGGTAGTACTGGTGGTAGTAGTAGTAGTAGTAGTAGTAGTAGTAGTAGCAGCAGCAGCAGCATTGCAGCAGCAGCAGCAGCAGCAGCAGCAGCAGCAGCAGCAGCATTGCAGCAGCATTGCAGCAGCAGTGCTGATGGTGGGTCTTTGGTGCAATGCTCTTAACTCCAGTTGTCATTCCATCGCTCAAGGTGGCACAAGCTGACTCTGCTGGCTGTCACTGCGGTGCACCTTCTTGCCTGCTGTTGCACTACGTCTCATTGGGCTGGCAGTGATTGTATTCTGTTGGTCGTTGCACACTATTGAATTAATCGTGCACAACATCACCCAGCCTTGTCACGTAACATGTACTACCCCTTGGAGTTTAGCCTGTGTGCTTACAGTATCAGGATTTAAAACGAATATGACCTTCTGGCAAGTCTCTTCCTCATGTGTTTCAACTGACTTTTTGAGACCATGCGACCTTGGCAGCCCGATGCCCAGGCCATGCACGATGTGTTGCACAGCAACCAGCATAGTGTCAGAATCAAGGCCGTGAAATATGCTGTGTTGCTGCCCGACGACTATCGTTATTGCTTTTCTGCATGACGTTTTCATTCAAGGGCAAGGCTGCAGTACAGAATACTGTCTTGTGCCATGTGCCACACGCGTTGAACCTACTACATACCTACCTGACTACCGGTTACATACCTAGCTAGCCAGCTAGCTACCATACCATACCATACCACGCCATACCATACCAGACATACATAAAACTAGGTACATGGTCTGGGTATACGTGCGGATTCCAAGGTAAGTGTGCATGCACATGCGTGTATGCATTAACATGCACCTACGTGTGTGTGTGTGGCTCTATGATAAGTGTGGGAGGACCCGGGTTTGGAATGCGGCCTCCTCCCTTTGCCGGGCCAGCCGCCCCTGCTGGGATCCCAGCCCGAAGCCGGTCCTAAGCTAGACCGTGGATCCTATTCCTACTCACTCTGGTCATTACTGTTTCCGTAATGAAAAAAACCGCTATAGAGAGGCTTTTTGTACAGCTGCTTCGCCCACGGCCCACGACCTTTGGCAGTTGTTAGTTGCTACGTAGCATACTGTTCATTTAATGTCCCTGTCAGGGTGCTGACCTGCTGAACCCTTTGTGTTCCGGAATTACCTGGACTTTCACAGCTCGGAAGCTATTGCTAGTGCCAGGTCTTCGATCGCAAGCCATACAAAAGTGAAACAGAAGACAAAAAGGAGAGCATGAGGAAAGTGATGCACATTTTGCCTACATCAGAACTGGGTTTCTAGCTTCTTGCACAGTGTGAGCTCCCACTGTTCAAGGGAGCTCCGTCGTCAAGATGCCAACAGAAGATTTGAGAGTTGCTTGGCTTCGGCATTTCGCCTAGGCTCGTAAGTTGCTCTCAACCCCAGGACCAGCGTGCTTGCTTGGAGCCCGTACCAAAGGTCATGGCAAGTCCAGTCGAATGGAACCTCGGCGGCAGGTTTCTGGGCACACCCGGAGACAGGAGGGTTTGGAGACAGGGCTTCCTCAATCCAACCTTCGACTTCTGGCACTTAGGAAGGGCCCAGGGCCCTGAACCACATCCAGATCCAATACCTCGCACTCGAAGCACATAAACTCCAAACTCTAAATATAAACCCTCACACATCAACATCGGCGCAGGAAACTTCGAGGCTGCTCCAATAAGAAGGCTCCGGCCTGGTTTTAGCCTATGAAGCTCAGGCTCTCTTACCTCAATTGGCCTGACATCTCACTGCTAGATTCATGTCCTGAGTTGTGATGCCGATGAGCCCTGGCTCTGATCAAAAAGGTTCAAGAGCCCGAATTCGGGTTTCAAGCTCCTTTTTCCGAAGGAGCTCGCAATGGGCTGAGAATGACTGAGCCGAGCACCCACTGGGCGAGGCGTGATTGTAAAGCGGTCTTGGTCTCCGCGGCCTGATGGGAGCACATGCTGCTTTCTTTAGTCTTTAGTGGAAGTGCCGATATCTATCTCTCACAGCGCCTCCAGCCGCTCCTTGTCCAGCTGCTCCCTGAGGCCTTCGCCCGGCTAAGTTGGGATCGCGAACGTGCGCTGGGCTTTGAATACATTTGTGGCGCTTCGGCTGCATCTGCAGATGTTTGGACGGCTGCAGGCGGGGTCTCCGTCAAGATTCAAGCTGCCACCATCTTCATCATGCTGCACGAAAAACCTTCTGGAAATGGAGCTCGTGCGTACGTGCCCGCGTGCGTGAGTGAGTGAGTGAGTGTGTGTGTGTGTGTTAGTTAGATATCGGCTTGTAAAATTGCGTGTCTCGGCTTCACCGGTCGCATGGAGTGCAACCTCATGCAACATCTGGCCCTTGCTCAGCATCCGACTCTGAGACAGCTGCGCCGATGCAAACAGCTGGTTATCCTCGCACTTCTGCAGTATGGCGAGTGCAAGGAATCACGCGGCAACACCGAGCTCGGATTCAACCTCCGACATCCTGATCCCTGAACTCACTTGCACATTCTTGCAACATAAGGTCTCCGGTGAGGTGATACCCAGTCGAGGCGACTGGAAGGCTCTGAGCTTCTCACCAACGTGCTGATGCGCTCAGCCTCAGCAAAAGATCGCCCACTTTCGACCTTTGCCAAAATCTGTAACCCGAAAACCTTAAGAGGGTTTCTTAAGGGTCAGGACCTCCGGACTTTGCACTTGACGACTTATTTTACTTACCCCACCCAAAACTGGAAACCCGAATGTAGCCCAAGCTCCGAGCCATGCGACTGCCTTCCGAAGAGAGCCGCTCAACCTGAGCCGGGCCACTCGCTGAGGCTGGGTTTCTTTGAGGTGTCTGTTGATCTCAGTGTTTCGGATAAAAAACCAGGTCAGGGCTAGCAGCAGCTTTGAAAGGAGTTCAAGGGTGAATCAAGGCCTAGACTTAGGGCCAAATGTGGCAAAATACAAAGCGCCTTGACCCGTCACTCTGGATCTTTGGAGTTGGAGATCTCGACTCTCTTCCCTTTTCCTGTCTTCTCTTTCCTCTGAGAACTGACTATCAGTGTGGTCGACGCTACTGTCATGGCTGTCCTGACTCGATTTGCCCACCCCTTTCCCGAGTCAGTGCCTCCTCTTTGCTGCTCTTGAGTTGCGCAGCATATCGCTCCAGGTCCCTACCTGGGGCTAGCCGACTGTGGAACAACATAATGGGGTCTTTTCTCCAAGAGCACGAAAACGTATACGTTCGAAACTCCTAGAGGCGTTATCCATTTATCTACTGCGGTTCGAGACGTGTAAGTACAAGAACAAACCTCTCCTGCTCTACCCTGCCCGATGCATCCCTGCATTCGCCTTTGGTGGCTTCGGTGTCGCGCAGCCTTTCGGCCTGCTAACTTCGACTGCAGGCTTGAGGATTTTCTGTAATTCCGCGGCGAGGGTCTCGTTGGCTATCGGACAGTAGGAGCTTGTTCAAATCTCGGGTTGAGCCCACAAAATCCCATACAGCGATGTCTTGCACCTCTTCATCGTGCTGCTTCTGCGCTTCGAAGACGCGCATGTGAAGCTCCTGTTGGCAGAGCAGCTTGGACAAGCAAACATTGTGAAGCAACGTCAGTAAATCATGATTGTTCCTGACCGCTTCGAGACGTCTGAGAAGTTGTAGTTCAAAGCAAGCTTGCGTGTGCATCCTCCACAATCTTGGCGTGCCTCGTTCTCTTGAATCTTCATCATGAGTTCATCTCGGAGCACTGCCAAACTGGGCGGGGCGTCTGTTTAGCCCCAACTCGCGACGATCCCTGCCGATGCAACTACCTACTCCTGATGCTGCGTTCTCCTCCTTGAAAAAGCTCAGCTCGTAGATGCTTTACTTTACAGTTTGCATTGTAGCATCCCGTTTATAACACCTTGTACCTTCTTTGTAGCATCCAGGGCTGACGCTCGCTTTCGGCTTTCTGCATGGCCTCCAGACGGTTCACTTGGATATGAACAAGCAAGCTATCTGATGCGGAGACTGGGCTGCGGAAGCATGTCGTTTCACTGTCTCGAGTAGGGAGTGCGACAGGATTGGACCAGCTGGCAGCTTGCACATCGACCGTGGAGGATTGCATGAAGGTGTGAAGACGGAGAAGAAGCCGACAAGCATTAAAACGGTTGATGGTGCTCTCAAAGCCTTGCCGTAGCTGAGTCGCAACTGCTTACCAAGAGCTCCAGCAACAAACAAACGCAGCTGCAGCTCTGAGAGGAAGCAATAGTCCGTGAACTACAAACAGGCCTGTGCGACCAGTGCAAGTGCTACTGCTACTGCTACTACTACCACTACTACAACTACTACTACTGCTACTACTACTACTACTACTACTACCACTACTACTACTACTACTACTACTACTACTGCCACTACCACTACTACCACTAGTAACACTACTACCACTACTACCACTACTACTACTACTACTACTACTACTACTACTACTACTACTACTAGCACCTCTGGTACAACGACTATCGCTCCTCCTCCTACTGCTGCTACGACTACTACTGCTACTAATACGACCACTACCGCTACTGCTGCTTCTACCATTTCTGCCTTACCACTATCACTACCACGACCAGCTGCTGCTACTACTACGACTACTGCTGTTTGCTCTTCTACTGCTTCTACGACTACTACATACTAAATAACAGCTACTACGACGGCATCTGCAATCCCTGCCTCTTGCTGCTTTCCAGAGATTAGGCCGCCCATCGACCTGTGTCAATCTGGTTGGTGGGACAAGAACCTCTGGGACTTGGGCAGTCCCGGGTTTTAGGATGTTTTAGGTTTATGGGTGGTTGGATCAGACAGCTTCTGGATGTCGGTTCATCCCGACGATGTTTTCTGCTTGGTACCTCAAGTCCTGCAGGAGTCATGCCCTGTACACAGAACCACTGAAGCCGGCGCCAGGAACTCTGTGTCTGAGTTTTTCTCGATTCCTCCACCTGGTCACGAAAGCGTCGACGACTGTGTGGGGACCCACCCCTCATGAGTTGTTCACGCCAGGACTACGTACTACGTACAACCAGCAAGACAAGGTTCTAGGATGGTTGTGTGGCGACGTTATCGATTCGAAGCCGCACTCTCTCGAACAAGCCATCGGTGGGGCTTTTGAAACAAGTGCAAGCAGAGCATGGTGCCTTCTCTCCTTGAAGCTTGCATGCACAGGTCGGGCTTAAAGCTGTACAGAACACATGCAGCGCGCGGCCATAGGACCTAGAACAATTAAGTCTGTCTCCCAGTATCTGGCAATATGCTGTTTGCCACTTGCCGCACGTTTTGCAACTCCAGCAGACCCGGCCTGCGCAGTCAGCGTGCCGAGCTGCTTGGACATGCGCCCGTTTTGGAATCTGAGCGGGCAAGGGATCGAACGATCAGTCGCTGAGTTCTGAATGAGGTGTAGGTGCATTGCACTCTATGTGGAAACATTGGCCACTCCTGTTCGGCGTTCCGGAATACCAGGCTTTTTCCGACGATCCATGCTAAGTGGGCTGCTGAAGGTGATCGATTTCTTCGAGCTGCTCACGGATGGTCGAGTCTCTCTCCTGTTTCCAGAAAGCAACATGCTTCTCAGCTCTCAACAGCCCGTCTCAGGCGCCATGAATCATGAACAGGCCAGCCATTTTGCCCTGCTGGTTCGTCCTTGAGCTGCTGCTCCAAGCGAGCACACTCCTCATCGGTCATGAGAAAAACCAAGCTCAAGAATGTGGGTGTGGGTGACACACAACGCAATGCATGTACTGAAAACACATCTGAAACCGTAAAGGGTGCTGGCAAGCGCGAACGAAAGTTCGACAGACAGAGTGAGAGTTAGAGACAGGGCTAGAGAGAGCCAGCGCAGGAGGGAAGGTTTGTGTGCGAAGCACCCTCCCCGAGAAGAGAACCTCCTGCTTGTCAAGCAAGCCCTTCTTGAGCACTCCATTGGCCTGCACAGGCTATGTTAAAGGAGTTAGGTTTTCAACAACATTGAGTATGTGCTCTGACGCAAACTGGGTCACGCATTACCAGAGCTTGAGCAAGTTCAGTTCAGATGCGGAGGCTGTGGGATGCTGGTGTGGAACTGCAGCCAAGGTCGGAGGCAGGTTCTCGTCCGATCTGGCGAATCCTAGCCCCAAGCCCTAGCTGCCTGGCTCCCTTCCCCCCCTCTCCGAGATGAGATCAACGGATGCTTCTCGGCCTGTTTCAGCTGATTGTACTTCTCCTTCAGCTTAAGCAGGCGCTCGTCATCCGCCATTGCATTGGGATCTTAGGCCCTCCGAAAAGACTTCTAATTCTAACGGTTGAGACAAGCTGGGTACGAGGACTTTTGGCATGATAGGGCCTCGTCTGTCTTGCTGCCACTAGGGGCGCGTGTGCTCCGTGGGTAACAAGTTGTAGCCGCGACACACGGCTTTGGTAAGGGCCATAATGGCCTCGGAACATCGGCAACCAGCGCGCGTCAATATGCATCAATGCTGCCACTGCGCTGTACTACGTCTACACACGAAATGGACAGGATCTTCGCTCTACGCTTTGCTATTGAGGAAGGAAGCTGAACAAAAGATTGCAAATCCTTTGGGCATTGGCGGCCCGGACACAAAGTTTCAAGGTGCACAAGGCAGGATACTTTTTTCCATAGCGACGACGGAAAATTGAATCAAGTCTGTCGGTCAAAGCATGCAAGCTCCCCTCACGCGCATCCAGGAGCTCTCCATCAGACTACCAGAGAGCCTGGATCCGTCGAAAGACACACCAAATACCTTTGCCCGAACAGCTCCGATCTGTACGCTTCCCCGAGGTCGTGAAGGCATGTCTGAGCCGTTTAGGCGGATGGAGTCACTCCCGTGCTTCACTTTCGACGCAGTTGAAGCGTCAAGTACAAATGTCGCGAGCCATGACGGATTTCCGTGCACGAGCGGCTGCTACCGGCAGTATATGTACACACAATTACAAGTTTATTGCCACACCCTCACCTGCATCAACTGGCAGCGGCCGTCTTGGGGCTACCATTTGCCATTACCACATCCTCTCAGGCTTCCACAGTGCAAACAATTAAACCCTGAACCGCTCAAAGGTGTCTACCACTGCTGTTGAGGGCAGCATACCACAAAAACATTGACAAAGAGTGTGGGCATGCAGGAAAGGACTCAGTAAGTTACATTGTCCCAAGAGTCTTCCTCCCCGGTGAACTACACATCACTGCGAGACGGGGGAGCTGGTGAAAGCCGGCTGTCCGGTGCAGAAGTCCCACCAGGATTCGGATGATGCTCAAACCAGAGACTGAGGCGTTGTGGCTCTTAGGCTATACAAGTCAGGAAGGCGACAAGACATGGTTGATGGCATTCCGGGTTGCTTCTAACGATGTTCGAGTTTTTCTCCAAGCCCCCGATGTCGGAACAACTTGGTCCTCCATATCATCGTCCATGATGCCGGCAGCTTGTCTTTTCCACATCTGTGCATAGTTGTCCCCTTTGCTGAGGAGACTGTCGTGCGTGCCGGACTCCACCTGAGCTCAAAACACCCCGAACACATGAAGAACAGGAAGTCGAAGGCCAAATCTATCTTCGGTGTCACATCGACTTTGAAGGCATGGTGCACTGCGCTTGAATTCGCTTGACGAGCCTGGGCCTTTGCGACTCTCGTTGTGCAGTTTACCACGGAGGCACTGCAGAGCTTATCATTTCAGGGTGTAGTGTACCACTGGGATGTTAAGCTCAAGGCTTGGGCAGCCAGCTTTTTAAAGCCACTGAGTGGCGATTTGCCCGGCGTCCAGGACGCAGATTTGATCGTAGGCCTTGATGGTGCTGAGGCGATGGGCGATGGCCACGACCTCAATTATGGTTACCATCTCTCATGCCCCGGACCCTGGCCTGCGCCATTTGTTCCGAAAAAGCTCGTGTGCAGAACGACTCCTGTGGGGGCCATGGCAATCCCAGTGGCCGTCCTCGAGGCGCTGAGCACACTCAGCGCTTGCTGTATCTTCTGCTCCGTCTGGGAGTCCAGAGCCGAGGTGGCTTCATCCAGCACCTCATCTGCCATAGAAGGCCCCTTTTTACTTCTGCGGCTTATCGAGGCAGCAGACAAAGGCCCAAACTTGGCATTGAGGTTTAATGTCTACCCGCACATGAAGGCCTCCTGCCTCCTGCTTCATCGAATAGGAGAGCCCCTGCAAACGCTTGCTTGCGAAACCTGCCCAAACACTGAACTTAGACAGCCTCCTTGCTATGCCCAGAGTCCAGAGCCACTCGATGTTTCTGTTACAGAGTTCACATGTTGTAAGCAACTCAACCAGACTGCATGCCGAGAAAGACGCATCAGAATGTAAGGAGATTCTCTTTTCATCGACTCGGGATGCAGAGCGATTAACGTGAGGCCAGGTAGCGACAATCGGCGGGTCTTTCACCAAACAACGGGCAATGGCCAACCTGTTTCTCGCTGGATTTCTGCTTCCGAGTTCGGAATCGTGAATTGCAACATCGTTCTTTAAACATGCCGTAACCGGCAGCTCGGCATTACGGATCCAACGCTAGAAAGGAACATCCCGGCCTCTGCTTCTCACCTCCACTGAGTTTGAGGCCCCTCTCGCCCACGAGTGTTTCCTGAAAAAGGGGCAAGTAGCAAAGCGAGGCTACTGTCACAAGACCCTCACATCGTTCCAGGTATTGCCTCGAAGTACCTCTCGGACAACGAGGGCCCATTGACCACTGCATGCCAAGTTTCGTAGCCTTGGGCCTGTTGGTCGATAAAACCATCCAGCTGTGCGCTCTTGGCAGCCTTCTCAATGTCCGCTGTAGTGGCCTGCAAGGCCAGGCATCGCGTCAGCAGGACGGACAGCTCTGCAGCACTTGCGGCATAGCATTGAGGGCAAGCTGAGGACACCCTGCTTCGTGAGACAATCGTAGGGAGTAGGGCTGAGCAGCGGAGGGGCAGACCCACTTGGCCCTGGAGACATCTGCAGCCTCGTTGATGTTGCCGTATCGCAGGTTGTGCGAAATCGTGGAATTGAACAGCACGACATCCTGCGGTTCGTCAAAAGGCAAAACCATCCACCAAATTCAACTAGTCGGCAGTTCTAAATTTTTCTAAATTACTTGTTGCAGTGCTCCGCTGCCCGACAAATTGAAACTCCCTCCGGGCCCAATTCCCTTGCTCTGGCTCCTGCGGGACCATGCCGATGGCCGCCCTCAAAGAACGCTGCGTAACCGTCCGCACGTCCTGGCCATTCACGGCGACCTGACCTGTCGCGACATACTGAATTTATATATTGTGCAGCGTAGTGCTCTGTAGTACTGTATGATCTCTAATATAGAATACTCGCCTACAAGTTCGATGCAAGTTGAGTTCCTCTCCACCGTCCCACTGCGGGTCGGAGTGGCCTGACACAACGTCGTAGAACCGGAAGAGGAGCCGCGTGATCGTTGTCTTGCCCGCGCCGGTGGCCCCCACGAGGGCCAAGGAACCACCACGAGGAATCTCGAAGCTGATATCCTGCGCGCTAGAAGAGGCTATTGACTGCAAGAAGAAGCTGTTGGGTTCTACCAGTATGTAGGACGTAGGACGTAGGATGCAACAATCAGCTCACAAAGTCAAGCCTCGGGAGGCCAAGCAAACAGACTGTTGACTGTCTGCGGAAACCGGCAACTCCTTCCAAACCGAAAGCCGAAACCCTGCTCTACAACCGGATGCCGGATTTATTCAAACAGGCTTAAAGTTAGCCTCCCGATCCCGAATCGAATGATTTACGCACTGCTCGTAGAAGGTCCTTTATGGCTCGGCCCAGAGGCTGCCTTGCCGAGATCTTTTTCTGGCTCACTCTTTGCTCGGTGTCTCTGTGCCTTTTGCTCTCTCTTTCCCTGTTTCTGCAGGGCATAAGGTCCGGAGTCGGAGTTGAGGCACACGCACCACTTCTGATTGCCACAGTAGCTGGTACGGTTTTATATTTACCCGGCCTGGCCCTCCAGTACCTCGTGCACGTATGCACGTGCATATGTACTTACACCACAGTGTGTACAAGTATATGTATGTACATATATACATACATTGTGCATGTGTGTATGAGAGGAGCAGCATGTCTACAGTGGGTCATATGAATACAGGAGGCAGAATCGCACACAAACAAGGCCGGATTGCAGATTGGCTCATACAGTGTAGTAATCATTCGTCGGGCATTTCCAGGATTGAAGCTGCTACCATGAATATCATTAAGTTGCATGTGGCACGACATACAAAGCAAGATTACATAATGGTTCAACTCCCATCCCTTCGAAGAATCGGCTGCATGCGAAGTTCCTGCGAAGATCAAGTCTCGCCACTCATCCGTCTTCACTCAAAAAATCTCAAAGCGGTTGGGTATCAGTAGAACCGACCGTACCGGGACACTTGGAGTAGTGGAAGTTGACTTGGAAGAAGGACACCATGGGCGCCTGACAACTCGCCATGTTGTGTGCTTCCCTACGAGGTTCGACCAAAGACCCTGGGATAATCATACCGTCATGTGGGGTTTTCAATTAGTCAGTCTGCTGTGGGAATTTGGTCGCCCGGTTGTTACAGCTGAAAGGAGGCACTGCCGAAAATCGCACCTGCACCCCGATCCATGACCAGCAATATGCCATAGTCCTCATTTCCCTTACTGGTAGCAGGGCCGCAAAAGGACTTTCCCGCCTCGCGCTCGGCGAGGTTGAGCTCCGCGGCATTGGGAGCGTCCTGCAAGGGAGCCGCTGAACCGGAAAACCACGAACACATCACCGTCTGAAGCGTCTGGGAGCCTTGATCTTTGCAGTTTCGCCTTCGGGTCCCAAGCACAACCGACTGTGAGCCGCTCCAGAACCAAGTAGCAGGGCTTAGAGGCTTAAAGATTAGGTCTGGTTAGGTGCTGGCGCTGCAAGCGAGCAAACCCCCTGACAACCCCAGAATCGAACGGACGGATCTTCATGGGCTTCATCTCAAGTATCCCTCCAGAGCATGTCTAGAAGACCGTCCTGAACTTCGGAGGTCTCTGCCAGGAGCTGCCCGAAGCTTCGCATATCCACGATGGCATTCACGACCTTGTCACAAGATATCGGTTGTGGATAACTTCTGGGCCTACAAAACAGTCAAGAGCCGAAGAGCCATGTTGTAGATGGTCCCCAGGAAGTTGAGTGGTGTGAAGACGTTAATGATGTACCTGCTCGTGCTTCATAGACTGCTCCCCACTAACCGGTTCAAGTCACGTTCGCCGAGCGCACGCGTTGACAGCAACGAAATCGCCCAAATCTCCATGAACCTGGCGACAACGGGCTGCAGCCACAGCTGAGAGTTCGTTGGTACTGCGTCCTCGGACCCCTTACTGACCTTTACTTGATACCTACTCGAAGGATTGATCGAAACCAAGATGAGCTCAGCAGCTGTGCCTGGAGCACACGGATGGTGGCGATAATCCTCGGTAGTGTTTGCAGTGCATGTGGGTCCATTACCGGACGTTAATATCAGTCAATCTAGGCAGCCCTCAGCAGAATGAGGTCCGGACATGCCACCACACAGCGCAAAGTTGACGATGAGCTGCTGCAGCACGTTCAACAGTGACAGGGATGCCTGATTCCCAACAATTGATGCAACAACCTTCTCTAGCAATCGCTGCTCTGCTATATACTGCCGTGTGCTTGTCTCACGAGCAGCGGATCGCCTGCGTCGCCATCGATGTTTTCTGAAACTTTTCCACAAGACTCCGGTACCTGCAGGAGCTTTGACTTGAGACCCACCATCCCCACTGTCTGTCATCGTCATGATGATCATAGTCGTTATAATATATGTGTATATATATATATACTTACTAATATATATATATATATATATCGTTACCACCAGTCTGAATTTCGTCGGTTCACTCCGCGCGCTCGTAGTTCTCTGCCGTGAAATACTTCACAGTCTGTCAGGGCAATTCAACGGAATTCAAGGCAGCTCCATGATCTGTCCCAAGCACAAAAAGCCTGAAACGCAAACCTGGGCAGCCGTGAGCGACACGTTGGAATGAGAGTGTGCAGCTACATGCTGTTGGAATAGCTGAGCCGTCTTTGATTTGTAGCTAATCACCTCGCAAGCACAAACGCGGAACCTCGTAGTTCACCAGAGAGTCGGTGATGCGGTCATGCAGGTCGTTGTCATGCTTTGTGGTGGCCGTGCGGAACCTGAATCCACTACAGTCAACTCGGAGTCACGTGCTCCGGACATCGGGCACCGCAGACTATGGGTCCGAAAGCCTCAATTGCTTCTGGGCTTCTGGCTGCTTCCTCCACAGAGTGACCTTCACCGTGGCATAGATGTATGCGAAGAGGTTCAGAAAGACGAAAACCTGGACGACATTAAGATCCTAAGCAAGCTCTGGTCTGCAAGCCAGTAGGGGGTACTGAAGCGAAGGCCCCAGGGCGCCTCTGAGATTCGGCGCTCACAGCTGGGACAATCCAAACGAGGCATATGATCACACGGTCTGATGACAATGAAACTAAGGACCGACCGGCACATCAACTCCAATAACAAACTACACACTGCTTTTCGGTCATGGTCAGTCCAAGTAGGAGTTCCCGGGTAGTATGATCATGCGCCACTTCCTAGCTAGCAGGTCTAGTGATGCACCTGTCTAGGGGCCACCGCTTAAACACCTAATGAAGCACTGAGTCCAAACGCCAAGCCGAAGCTTCATGAGGCCAAGGATGCTGAGGACAGTACAGCCAGCTGTGCATTTTCGAAGTGGAAAATGAAAATGAGTACCACCTCGGAACTGCTTGTCAGTTGTCGAAAAGGCTGCGACTGCTTAGTTGACCTGTCCTCAAGATCCCATGAGGCAGCAAAGTAGGAGTACTTCCTGAGGCTTGTGCGGTTAAGGCCTCGATCAGCGTCGGAACCAAGTAGAGGAACACATACTGCATTGTCTGCTGCGCAGCCTACCAGGCTTCACTCTTCGCTCGCTCCACTCCAGGGGAATATGAGGTAATAAAGTCATGTAGTGCTCAACACACACTTCGTGCATATATGTATGTATATTTATATACATACATGCATGCATACATACATACATACATATATAGATATATACAGATGTCAAGTGCATAGGGGCGGTTGCCCAAGTTAGTTTTTCGACGAGAGCCATGATCACAACGAGAGACGGCGCGTAATTCTTGCAAGCTGTGTCAGTCTGTATGTCTATGTGAGGCTGCTTTCCGGGCCTGGATTCCGCGATCCATGGAGCGGATGACGTTCCTGGCCACGTGGATCCGTCATGATTGGACAACATGAAGAGGAGGGCGGACAGGGAAGTAGCTGACCGGAGCCGACATATCCCTGTGCCGACTGCTTCGCACCCCAGTTCCTGGTGCAACTTCAGAAGCTCCCTTGTCATGCCGGCTGTGCCCCATTTTTTTTCTGAGATGCCAGTCCAGAGAGAGGCCGTGCAGGTGAGCGAATGTGTTATCCGCGATCTCAATGTACCTACCATGGTTACAGCATGGGCTTCGATCAGGTTTCGTGCAACGAAGAGAGACCGCCCCAGGAGCTCGACGAACCCTGTAGAACTACGACGGTAAACATGTCTCTCCTCCCTATGCTGAGCATCCTCCTGATTGCTAATGCTACGTAGTAGTAGTAGTAGTAGTAGTAGTAGCAGCAGCAGCAGCAGCAGCAGCAGAGTAGTTGTTAGTAGTAGTAGCAGCAGCAGCAGCAGCAGCAGCAGCAGCAGCAATAGCAGCATTAGCAGAAGCAGCAGCAGTAGCAGTAGCTGTAGTAGTAGCAGCGGTGGTATGCTATTGATGATCTACGGGACGGCTGCAGACGACTGCCAGTGTTTTAAGCCTGCTTCTTTCCATCAGCCTTGTACCGTCATAGTGCGAGTACCTTCCTGTTGCTGTTGTTGCTCCTGCTGCATGTCTAGAGAACCTGTAACATCATTGCCGCAAATTTCGTTCAGCAACGAAGGCTTGGGCACGCGGCTTGTTGCACCTTGATGTACACAAGAGACTGCGCCTCCTGCCACCGACAGCATTAAATTTCCGAAAGTGGCAGTCGCGATGTTTATGGACGCTCGCCTTATAACCGCAGATTCAGCTACCGACCTGCTTGGAAGGCACCTAAACTGACATCAATGAGCAAGGCATCATGGCCGACATGGCAGTGCATCGCTGCGCTTGGTTGTACGGCGCTCAAACTCCTCCAAAACGTTGGATCATGTTGGATCCTTGATTTCCTGTCAACATTGCCGTCACTGCTGTTTGTTAGACTGCTGTTGCTAGAACGACCAAGACTGTTACAGGTGGTTTGTTTCATTGTAGCTAAGCTATAAATATGTGGCTACCGATTATTACCTGCCTGCTTTCTCATTCTGATGCTGCAAAGCACTTTGTCAATGTCTCCTTCAATGCCTTGGAGAAGAAAACCATGGCCGCGTACTCCGTCAAGGGCCACCACATCTGCACATCCGAGGCTGCTGCATGGATTTCGACTTGCTTCGGTGTTTGGGCAGGGTGGGGGTGTGTTGAATCTTCAGCACGCGGTCATCCTGATCCGTACTGGGAGATTGGACGAACACGCTGGCATGCCAGCAGTGTTCGTTGTGTACAGTACTTGCATAATCGAGCTGGGCGCCCGTTGTCTTCGGCCTTCGCTCCGCAATGGTGTCAGCATCGTGCTGAGTTTGTTGGAACACCATGAACCATCGTGTATAAGCAAGAAGATAATGACACAGCAAAACAACTGTAGAGGCGCATCACTAGCTGTGGTGGTTGCAGTGCAACGGGCGACACTCTCACACGGTGGAGGTTAGGTGTGCACTGATAGTGATGCATTGCACCTGCAAATCTAAGTGCGCACCTATGCAAAATGGGTGCGGGCAAAGATTACGAAGCGTGGACAAACAACTCTGAACAGGTTTGCGACATAACGCAACAGGTACTCTGCAAGGGGACTCCAAGTGAGGCAGGTGGAGAAAGCCAAAGTGACGGTGAAGTCACAGCATCGCAGATCTCTCCACACAACCTGCTGAAGACGCTTCTTCTCCGCAATTCAGGCCCAAATCTGGAACCTGCCACTCACTACCCTGGCCTCTTCGGTAATCTCTTGCGGCGAGCTTGTTCGCTTCAAAGCCGCAGAGAGGGCATTGGTGGCCCGGGCTAGGTAGATCGGGGAGATGATGTTGAAGGCCTGAGGTGTCAGCTGGGCTTTACGGAGGAGTCACTTCCAACACCTGTCGCTGTTCACACGATTTGATTTTGCAACCTTGTACACTCATATCCAAAAAGGGGGCGCGCAGGCCTTCGAGAGCACGACACAGAACCAAGTCAAAGAGGCTCGAATGCGGTTCATCAGCACCTGTGCAGACAGCAGATGGGCAGCATACGCCACATGCTTGCGCTGTTCAAGCCATCGTCCTAGCACGACATCACGGGGGCCTCTTGCCCTTTATAAGCACGGCCCGAGCGGCCCGAGATAGTTCTGGACACTCTGGATTGATATTAACTCCTCACTGCGGATATGTTATTCGTGGCCTCGGCCAACTTCTGAAAAAGTCGCGTCACAAACTGGCCACGCAAGACATGAAAAGACAGAGTCCTGTCAACACGACACAGGATGCACGACGGCATGAGAGTTGATGTCATGCTGGGTGGCTACAAAAAATGCTAATCGGCTCAAAAGCAAGAATACTCTGAGCAAGAGAGTTTGGATGCATGGATGCAGTTGATCCCCCAGCATGCATCGCGAAGGCCTCGTTCTTTCCGATCTATTCAATATTCGGAATATCCAGCATACATTGAGCTTTCGCTTGAACCGGCTTACCTTTACGTAAGCTCTGCCAGCAGTTTGGAACATTCCGATGCTTGACTTACGTGGCATGCAAAACCCGTTCTGGTCACAAACGGCCTCAAGAAGAACTTTACTACCCTCCCGCCCTTTTCCGCCCAAAGGCAACCGTTTGCAACTGCACAATGTGCGACAAAAACAGTGGGGCGCCGTACCAACCAACCCTTCTGCCAAGTATGGACAAAACTCTAGGGCTGAAGATTTTGTAGGATGTTGTACAATTTTGGAATCTCTTGGGCTTGAGGCCTTTCAAGTACCGGGTGCATAGGGGGTGGCCCTCCGCAAGAGCTGGACGGGCGCAGATCTGGTGCAGGCGCTTCCGTATCTCGAGCCTTTGTATCCCACATGTTTTGGCATCCGTTGTTGCGAACAGCCCTGAACGGTGTTATAAATGATCGGAAACCCCGACGGCCTCTTGGGGCTTGCCCGTGGACGGCCAGAAGTAAGGCTTCAGAACCTCAGGCAAGCGCTGTTCCTCAGATGATCCGACGACCAAAAGCCATGCCTTCCACGCTGAAACGCTCAACCGAATCTCGAATGTTTAGCGGCAGGCAGCGTTGGACTATCAACGCATGTATGCCTATACAAATGTACAAGCAAATCTAAACCCCTAAACCGAGGACTGAGAGTCTATGTTTACCCATGCGCAAACCTACCTATCTGGGGGCAAACCGACCCAGACCTTCCTGATTGTCGAGCCTTTCACTCAACTTGTGCGTTTCGTACACGTGTCTTGCCCCTGTGCAAGTTTTTGCAGGCCTGAATTAAACACATGTGCAAGACCATGGGGCCCAGCGATCCGACACAATACGCGCGCGATACTCGCAATTATGGCCTGTGAATTTGACACCATCAGTTGCACCGACTTGCTTCCAGCTTTATCCCGCAAGGTCAAGTACATACCACATCACAAAAGGGTACTACACCGTACCTCACTTACTGAACTCTACAAGTAGATGTCATACTTGGCTTGGACTCCGCGTGACTACGCTGTGCTGCACGGCTGCGCTGCCATAAACTAAATGAAGTGTAATTGCATCACACTACATAGGATTATACAGCCCACGCAACAGTTACTCACTGCATTGTCACTACTTGGTGCCCTAGCCTTCAAGGTCTGGAAGAAGGACAGCTTCGACGAGTACCTTCATGTCAGTTGGGCCATGCCCTCGCTGTGACCCGAAACGCGCATGTTTAAGCGTGACGGGATGTAGTAGAAACCAGGTGGAGCACTGCTGCTCGCCTGTGTCCGTCGCTGAGGCCTGCCGTATTGAAAGATCAGTGAAGTTGCTTCACGAACAATATCGACTCCAAGTTTAGGTAGGGGGAACTTGAGATCCTGAGCGACACCGGTTGATCCGTCAACCTCCAAAGGCCGGATCTCTCCAAATCTCATCCGGCAAACTAAAGCCCCAAACCCAATTGTAGACGGTAACGTAACGGTTTCGAGAGTGGGTTCCGACGCCCGAAGCGAAAGGAAACTCCCCACCGAATGTCATGACGAGGGTTAAAGCACAACACTGACGAATGCGAAGTCGGTCTTGAGATCGTTTGAGACCGCATGGTCAAGATTGCAGCAGGGCCTTGCAAGCACATCGACTGCCACGAAAGCCCCGGGCGAATGGCCTCCTGTGTTGCAGTCGCCTGACAAGATATCTGAATCTGTCACGGCCAGAACTCTCGACGAGCACTCTGTCAAAGAGCACAGGACACCTTCCGTTCACTTTTTGCATCTATGACCATGCAAGCCTTAGACCTTTGCCTTAAGGACATCCTGCATGGCACACCGTCACTAAGTCGAACCCGTACGATAGTGCGCTGATTCCGTCTGGCTAGTTTCTACTGTGCTGGCTAAGGCTGGGTCAAAAGGGACTAAGGAAACGAAATGAAACCAGGCTGAGCCTTTCAGAAATGGCCCAAAAACTCGAGACGAGTGACCTGCTCATTCCGGCGCTCCTAACTAAGCCTTCCCCGAAAAGAAAGCTTATGGGCATTGCTCAAAGACTCGCACCTGTTCTGCAGCCGCTGCCTCTCGCCGACAGGCTATCAAGTAAACTTGAGAGACCTCAGGCACTGCAGGGATCAAAGTTTGAGGGTTTACAGGTCCAGGTCTCTCAGCAGTGTCGGTGAGACTCGCTGGCTTGCTCCTACTTGCGACACCGTGGTAGACAAACACAGACCTCTTCCCTCGAAACCGAAATTCCAGAATTTTCTTGAGTTCGGAACCGAGATCGTGAGCTTCATAACAAACCTGCTGGACGAGTGCATCTGAGCACCGAACGGCTGCAAGGGAGAACGCCGCAACGGTGCCCCAGGCCACCTCAAATCTGTGATGTGCGCCAACCCAGGCTCAAGGAACATCTCAAGCCTGCCCTTGCTGACACTCCTCATGCGCATGGACAGACTTCGTCGTCACACACACACACACAAGCACCATTCCTCTTGTCACTGTTCTTCTTCACAGTGGAGTACCGACCATCTCTTGCCGCTAATGGCTCTGCGCACTTGATTTTGCCAAAAGCCTTGCTGGAACCTTACAAGGCAACCATTCAATCATCATGTCATGTAATCTTGTTCACAGCCCTCGACTCGCAAAGCCCTAGGGTTGAATCCGAAACCCGAAGCCTTACAGATCCTTACAGCCTTTCAAGTCCTAACCCCTGAGTTCCATGGTCCAAAACCATCCAGGGCCCCCCGGCTGTCGGCATAAAGATCTTTCCGGCCTCCGCCAGCTCCCAGTCCAAAAGGGTGGCCCTCAAGCCGAAGGCACGAAGGCACCAGGAGCTCCAATCTTAAGTGCGTCGTCTTCGCGGTACTAATTCCCGTAGTGTATCGATGATGCCACCGTTGCGATCTGCTGGGTTTGCTCTTAAGGCCAAAGTCCGCTGACACTTCAAGTCGTTTGTACCTAGTTGTACCTATTTTACACTGCTGATGCGACGTGCTTGTGTGTGTGCAATTCAGTATACAGACAGAGAGAGAGAGAGAGAGAGAAATAAAGACAGAGAGAGCGAGAGATATTTGCAGCATTGCTAGGAGCTTAAGTATACTGGAAGCATCTTGCCGCTTCGATGATCATCGGTACCCCTACGTCGCCTGCCTCCCCAGTCATGAACCTTTCGTCTTCCTGCACCTCGACATTGAAACTATGAAAGACGAGTTGGCTGACGAAGCGTCATCGAAACAACACCGAATTCATCTAGCTCAGTCGGGCTCACCTGTGAGTATAAGCTATGCCCCCAGGATCTTCGAGGCAACCCAAGCCCACTCCTGAGGATGCCAATGAGCAGCACGACCTCAGTGAGACAGAAGGGCTGATCGAATGTTCACGTTTCGGTCGTAGTAAGTGTAACCATGCTGTCCCTGCTTAGTGCGGCTTGCTTGCGTGTGGTGGTCTGGCTGGTCGTGCCCACTCATGTTAATTCAATTGACAGAGCTACAATGAGCCACAAGCATGGATAATTTGCAGGCCTAGCTCACTTGCTGGTCTCAGTACTTATGTATCATAGCCTCATAGCTCTGTCCGTTTCTTGCCGTGCTCAGCGTTCGAAGCCATTGTCTCTGCTCACCTCGATCCCGAATAAAAGCTGACATCGAGGCCTTGCAAAACGTAGCATTTGCGAGTGCACTGCAACTGCGCTTAGACCAGTTCTGCAGGTTACAGGATTAAGCAACGCAAGCCATCATGCAGTCAGCCCGAAGCTCCTTGAGGAGAGTTCCTACCAAAACCACACACTGGCTCATTTCGTGCTGCTACGATGCTTCACACCGGGATAAGTTGCATGGTTTGAAGGGAGTCGAAACCGGATGGTCGCTCACCGATTTTCCGGTGCTGAGTTCCCCTCACACCCAGCAGGGCGCAAAGTTTCACTGTGGCTAGGGCCACGGTGTCATGCCAATGCTCATTACCAGCAGATCTTGTCCCAGCTGCCCAAACAATTCTCGAACCCATTCAAGACATCAAATGGAGTGGGCCCGAAGGACAAGACAAGCTGCTGTTTCAAGTCAGCGCTATTCAATTGTCGAGCTAGACCCCCGAAACATGGATACCAACAATTTCACAACGACCGCATGCATCGTCACACAGGAAGCTTATAATGTCCTCCGGCCAGAACTGTAAGATGAAGCTCCCCTTCAGCTTGGCCCCCTGCCACGATGCATCGCCGGGCCAGCCTCGCGCCAGCCTGGTCATGTTGCTTGGCTTCGGCTCTGGATGTTCTCATTTCTCATGGACGGAGGTTGAAACTACGTTCTTGTGAAGCCTGAGGGCTACAGTGTGCATGCTGCCGTTGACGGGTGCTGGCATATCAACTTGCGCAGCAGCAACACCGGCACCAGCAGCAGCAACAACAACAACAACATGAAGAACAACACGACCGACGACTACCTACGACTACCTTCTACTATACGCGGCCACTCATCAGGGATCTCAAAGCAACAATCGTCACTTTCGCGATCGGCAGCCGTACTAGTATCCCGTCATCTCCAGTCTGATTCATTCCCATCAACTACACAAACAACTGCGCTGTGCTGCATTCCCTGCACATCACACTCTGCCACTGGCCTTCTGGTCTTGAATCTTTTGGCCATAGAAGAGAAAGCCACAAATCAGGACCTCATCGCGACAGAGGATGGGCTATCGATGGCCGAGATCGCTCCGCCTGGTAGTGATTTCAGTGCCGAAGCAACACCATATGGGTGGTTGTCAAAATTAGGGTCCCTTTTGGGGTCCTTATTATAATACGGCACCTATTATTTAGGGTACCCCAAAAGGGATCATAATTTTGACAACTACCCATATCATTTATCAGAAGCTGCTGACTGTGACTAAGACTATGAGGCGGTGTAAACCGATTCAGGGCATCCGTCGAGATGTCTGAGCGATGGCACGCAGAATGCATCCAAAACCGGCTCTCACTTGCTGAAGGCAAGCCAGCTACTACGTTCTGTATTGCAAAGTTGCAGGCATGGCGCATCCCTCGTCCACGCCCACAGGGGCCAGTCGGCAATGGATTTGTCGAAGCTCCAGTGCTGTATCTGCGAGGCTCGGCAGCACTCCGACGTTGTGCGTGTTCTCATGACGATGTCGTCGCTTCCAGTTGTACCGAAAAAGCGGTGTGTTCAACCGGCAGTCTCAAGCCTGGCTGGCGGACCAGGCATTTGTGTCGAAGGAAAATGGCGACAGGACCACCAATGGAGCCTCAAAAAACACAACACACGTCAGTTATCGTCAGTTGCTGTCAATTGAAGGCCATGTTGCAGTCACTTGGAGTGCCGAGCTCCTGGCAAGCACGCTATCCAAGGCGACCACGCACCTGAGCAGGATACGCCGGCCCCAAGACTGCTTCTCGTGCATGTATCACTTGGGTCGCTTTGCAGTTGCCATTCTGCATTGAGAGTGGGGACCTTGATTCCAGCTAAGCAAATCGAAACCTCATGACATGAATGCTGTAGTATAACGTGCGGACTACGATGCATAGTGACGAAGGTGATCGTCATCGCCATCATGACTACCATTACGACGATCCTGACGCATGATGCTGTTGCCCTCTGGGTCCCGTGCAGCAGTGCTACCTGTGACCTGAAGGCTGCCGCCCGCAGTTGAGTGTCTGCCTGCGTAGCTGACTTTCACAGCTTTCTGTGACACACTGTCATGGTAGCAGCAATGGCAGCAATCGAAAGGGTACTAAAACCAAGTCTTCCCAAGCGCCGGGCAAACGTGCGCGCTTAATTAATCAGCGCACAAGGAGTCTTCGCATGAAGGCCAAATCTCAGATTCAGGCACTCGACGTGAGCGGCACGCTGCCTGAAATAGAGCACTGCGAGGAGATTGTTTGTCCCGATATCGCTACTAGCCGTACTTTTTCAAAGAACTTACTGGTAGTGGTCTTCTTCTGTCCATTCCATCAGCTTGTGTCTGACAGTTTGATGGCAGACCGGCGGTAGCTCAGCCCCTGCACCACATCAGAATCTGGCACCTTCTTCCAGGGACTGCATCATGATGCTATCGGGCAGCCGCAAAGCGGATGTTGTGGCGGACTCGTATTTCCATCATCTTGGTGCCGGTGGTATGAATCAAGACTGGCAAGCCGTAGCTACTGATGGTAGTTGCTATTGTTTGCGTACGCTTCTGGCGTGTTCCAGCCGCATCTGTGCCGATGTCCAGACATAAACTACTCTAACTGTAATGCGTAAGATCATATACTATAATGTACTGCAAAACGCTACAGTAATCAAATTCTACTATGATTTGCAATCTACCATTATAACAGACTGAGTACTAACCTCTCACGGATCTTTGAGCACTAGAGCCTCTGAGGCGTGGGCTGCGGATCCGAAAAAAAGCAGGGCTGTCGCGACTGTCTAAGGCGCATAGTCTCTCGTTATAGCCTAAGCATATTATAGCACAATGTTATATGGTATATTTCGAGTATATTGTAGTAGATTTTAGTAGGGGCCCGCACACTCATCCATGAGATCACGGGCAGCGATTTTCCACTGAAGTGAAGTCGCTTCAGGCACGCTGCCAATGGCGTAAATATGGCTGCCTAGGGCGAAGACAACAACATTGAGATACTAAATCTGATCATAACACTGCAGGGAGACCCGGCGCCAGTCTCTCTACCCTACACTCGCTGCTGAGACCACGATCCGTTATGGATACGGCCGGTCCAAAGCAATGATCCGAATCCTTACTTCTTGCGTCCCTTCCACCGGCCCAAGTGGGTGATGTGTAAACTTCTTGGCCGTGGCCTCTGCGCGAGAGTAGCCGATTCACAACCCTACCAGGACATGACTTCAATGTCACTTGACCACGCAACCCTGCTCTAATCCGGCATTCTAGATTCTAGATGAATGTAGGAACCCTATTGGGGTGGCTTGTGTAGCTAACGAACCCACAGCACTCCGCTCAGGATGACATCGCCGACACGAAGGATGGCACTTCCTTTCACATGCACGGCTTCAGGGCTCACCACATCCAAGTCGCTCATGAAACCGCGCCCACACACACTTTAAATCCTGACGAAATCAAACACTTAGGCTAAAACGCAAACCAAATCACAACTGGGTCCTTGTCACCGGCTCCCTTCAGCTTCTCGGGGGTGAGAACCTTGTCGATGAGGCCATACCTCTGCAACGAGACATCTCCAAATCCAAACCGTGAATGCGGTAACAGTTTCGGTTTAGGGTATAGGGTTTAGGGTTTAGGGTTTAGGGTAACAGTCGCCTCTCAGAGCTTCACCTGAAAACGGAGTCGATCCAAAGTCAGGAAGAGTGTCTTTCTTACAGCCGTGTCGATAACCTGAACCAAACGTAATCAATCGTAGTCAAACCTATTGGGCTGATGGGATAATAGTACAGAATTGAAACAGTTTTACTGATACAAAACTACAGCCGCTTCACACGGCCACGGCCACTGTCATTGCAATCGCCTCCGTGTCACCTCCTACTACTGCTGCTACTACTACTACTACTACTACTACTACCACTACGACCTATTACAACTACAACAACAACTACTACTACTACTACTACTACTACTACGACTACGACTACGACTACGACTACGACTACGACGTGTTGTGAGCGAATCAGAATCATGCTGTGCTACGGCAGCCTTAGTAACCGTCATTTAGCAGATTGGCAAGCATATCTTTCATGTCAGCTCTGTCGCTTTTGATGCTGCTGCCGGTGTTGTTGTTGCTTTTTGTTGCTGCTGGTTTTCGTTGGAAAGCCTGCTGAGCAAGAACGGCTGTCAAAAACACTGCAGTGGTCAAATTTCACCACAGTAAAACTCCTCTCCTTATCATTCATCAGATCTAAGTCCCGCAGAGAGCCAGGGTCCCCGCGGAAACCTCCTTAACCTTCTGAACGCCCGGCTCCAGGCATCGAAATGCATGGGAACGACATTGATTGTAAGTTCTGCGAAATTGGCAGCCTTGGACAGAACTAAGCACCCGGTGCAATTCTTACCAGGCGCCACGCTCAACGGCCTCATCAGGTGTCATGTAGTAGCAGCGATTTGTGTCCTTCACTATGCCACGAGCCCCAACCCGAGCCAGGACTGTCTCTGCGGTGGAAGAACAGGTCCCGACTGGGGCTTTTGAGAGATTTACGGTCACAAGTTCAGGTTTGAGGAATCGAAAAGACCTCATAAATTGCACGCATCACCATACTGCGCTTGATCGGACATGCAAACTGAATAGTCGTAGATCAGATCGATTAGCAGATACTTCTTCTCATGCACAGTAATGATAATGCACGGCCAAGGTCCTCCACCACTTGCTCCTTCGTCTTGCCGGTGGCTGTGGACAGCAGTTCGCTCATCGTTGACCGATTCTGCAACACCTGGCTGCGTTTGACATGAGTTTTGATGTTCCGATGGAGTAGTATCATGCAGCACCGGCATTTGCGAGTCTCGGTTTGGCAGGCACAAAGCGACCACAAGAGTTATGAAGCTGTCGAAGGTCAAGAGGTGCTCGAAAAACAGCATCTCTGGCCTCCTTCGCCATAATCCGGATATCGGCGGCTTGTCGAGGGCCCTGGGCCGGTGGCTCCCGTGGCTCCGACAGCCTAGGGAACGAATTTCGGGGCTCTTCGAGGGATCTGCAGCTCTTCGGATCGGACTTCGCCGGGCTCCTGCCATTGATGCAATGCATCGATCTTTGATTCAGTTGTCGATGATGGTAACCCTGCACTGTCGATGCTTGGGTATGCCCTACTGACCTGTTGCTACTACCACTCTACCACCCTGCGTTTTCTATCGTCATCATCACCACGGTCATTCCCGGATTCTTTATTGCTCGTGATTGCTGCTGATAGTAACCACCACCCATTGTCGGGTGATCAGATCGGTTCAGGAAGGAAAGGCTTGAAGGGGCATGGTGTCTCATGCTCTCACCCTGGCTTGACCCGTGCTTCCGATTGCCTTGGGTATGTGGCACGTGGATATGATCTGCTGAGGCTGCCACATGATGGTTGCGTTTGGCAGCGCAAAACCTTGATGTCGGAAGCTTCCGAGGATGCCAACAAGACAAACATCACTTTATGACGCCAGCTTCCTGACAGGTCTGTTTCTGCAGTCAAAAGTGAAAGCCGAGCGACGCTTGCCCTTCTTGCCTAGGCCCAGAAGCACTGCTGCCGTACCATAGGCCTGTCTCTGTCATATTCATCGGAGACCGGTTCACGAGATCATCATCACATGCATCTCATTGGCATTGGACTGACATCCCCTTCCGCCCCCACCCCTCCACGGCAGCGAATTTCAACAACGGCCTGTCCGATGGCGATGGTCTGAATGTCAGGCTTGATATACCTGGGCGGGGGGGGGCAGTAGTTGAGTGTCCGAGTACCTCTCGAGTTGCAAGAAGTCGTGTTGAGTGCTACGACCCGATTTTCGCAAGTGACCTCAAGCTCTCGTTTAGGCAAGCATATGCAGGGACCTAACAACTATGCACTTCCCCATGCTTTCTTATGCACGTCTTGCCCAAGAATTGCATGCATCCTTTGTGGTCCACATTCCAGGTTCGACAAAACCAAAAGTAGAACCGTACCAGCATCTAAGCTCTCGGCGCCATGCAATCTGCAATGGCGAAAGCATCAGTTTCCAGCCCGACTTTGGACTCACCGATATACCTTCCGTCAAGGGAGCATGCAGGAGACAGACATTCAAAAAACAAACACAGGGCCAAAAGGATGTGCATGTGCACGTACCAACGCATTCATACACATGCAGACAGATGCTAAATGCAATCGGGATCAGAATGCACAGTTGAAGTCTGCAGGAACACCATCACGTACATGCAAAACACAAGAGCGGGAGAGAGAAGCAACAAGAAGCATGGCAGGGAGGCGACCTGGTGACACGGGTGCCCGGCCTTGTGTTGTTCTTGATAGTGGAGCCGGTGCTGTTGAGGTACAGAGTGATCTCGGCGGATTGATTTCTCAGCTCTTTCCCTTCCAAGCTTCCTAGCAGTTGCTCTCGGATCGCTCGGCTTACGCTGAAACTCGAAACGAAGAGGAGGCGTTGGCTTTGCTGGGCTTGCTGCCGGCTTGTCAGCGGACTCATAGTTGAGGTAGAGAAGTTGCGCGATGATGAGCTCAGTCACCTGCTTGAGCCAAGCCTAGAGCCGAACACAATCCGCCTTTGCAATCCTTGCTGCTAGACTTCGAACATATCGAGCAACACGAGCTGCTCATGGCCAAAGCGCGACATAGTGTCTGCACGGTTGCAAGTTCATATTGCCATGTCCTCTGTATGTTGGTGCTATGAATGACGTTGCGATGGCTAGTATATGCTTCTCCGTTGTACTGTTTGAGCAGCGGCCAACAGGATCCTACCAGTCTTAGATCATTCTGTGAACACCGCACATCACTGCCCTGCTATGGCTGCATTGCATGAACTTCTTGTCCACCATCGTCGCGGTGATCGTATTTGGTGTATTTGTCGTCATCTTCATCGCTGCGTCCGTCTTCATGAAACGCAGCGAAATCATCATCATGATTGCCCGCCTTCCCCATTCTCATCCTCATCACTATCGATCGTCGCACCCTGCACCATCAACCATGGGCATCGTCATCAAACGCGCAGCCATCACTATAACCATTACGAGAATGGCTTTGGACAAAAGCCTGAACCGCAGTGCAATTCTAGCATGATCTTATTGTACTTGCTACCGAAGCCGGGACATCTTTCACTGGCCTCTGCCGTTATGGGAGTGCCCAGGTAAACGATTCCTGAGTTCTGCCACATGCACAGCTCACAATGCGGTGCGAAGTTATCAATTAGACCGAGCAAAAATGCTGTCCGGTGAAATCTTGCTGGGTGCAATAAAAGATGTACCGGCTGATGTGCAAAAGGGCCGTAGGTCCATAGGTACTCCCTGAAATCGGTCGAGGTCTCGAATCTTGAAAATCACACGTGGTGTCGCAAAGAAGTTCAAAAACAATTTGGAAGAGCTCTGGAATCGATGTGCAAACAAACCCAACTGTGACTAGGTCAATGGACAGCTCATCTGTAAACCGCTGAGGTAGCGACGTTCTTTCAGCAGCAGTGACGGCAGGTCTGGTGGCGGCCCGATGGGAGCTCCCTGCTGCGGGGCAGAGTCGTGCTTTGCTTCCGGTAATGACTCAACATGCATGCATTGCATTGGCGTGATGCAGTGCAGGGACGACTGTCAGCCAGAATCTCACTCACAGTGGGTAGTTCTGTCTTCAGCGCCTACCTGCTTGCCTCATATGTTTGCGGCGCGGAGGCATAAGCAGGCCGCGATGTTTTGGCTTGCCTTCTGCCAGAACGCCTGGTCAAGAACCCGACACTTGCCTTGCTCTTCGGTTCACATTCGACGATTCACTGAATAGCTGCTTGATTTGGACCACCGAAAAAACGTGTTTGTTTTTTTAACATGCTTGCAACGAGCAACTCGCTTGCCTCCTGGAGGAGGCAACTGCTGCGCACAAGACCAGCGCAGAAGCAGAAAGTAATCCTGCCAAAATCAGCCATGCCCACGACATGCAACAGTCCTCGCAGCAAGGGTCTGGGGACTGAGTGGCCTCCTCCAAAGGTCGCCCCACCGAAGTCGTGGCGGTCGCCGATGTCTCGGCCGTAGCCCTGCGGGCGCATCCGTTAGTTGATTGTCGCTTTGGTTCAAGATCCCTGTCGTGCAGTTTGGAGGGTGTTAATTTGATGCATTGTAGCGTGTTGGATCATGTCATCCAGGAATATGTCGCAGTATACTTACTAGACTCTGTTACACTGTACTATACTGCATTGCTTACATGGCATCAAACTTTGCTATACTATCGTAGATTGTATCCATACTATACTCTGAACTGTATTGCAATCTGCCATAGTAGTATGTTACGGTTGTATTATCATGTACAACAACGATTGCTGATGTATCACATATAGTATAACTATGGGCATAAACAATACTATGCTATGAATTTCATAAGATAAGAGCATATACGATAATATGTTAGAAGGGTTGGGCTGGAGGGGGCCTACTGGCTTCGCAGCTGCATTACCTTGTCGCCCCCCACCTGCCACCGTCCCCCCGCCAGAAGGCCCAAGCTGTGCTACATGCTCCTAATATATTGACCTATCTTATGTTATACTGCAGCAATCAGTGCTCTGAAATCTGTTAACAATAATATATTGACATACATTCGGTTCTGGTAGATAGATTAAAACAAATTAGAGAGAAAGAACGGATTATCAGCCTGTCATACCAAATTGAAATGAGAGTAAGGTTCTGGATGTATTCTGCTTCATGGTTTTCAGTGAATAGCTCTACTGAAACATAGCATGCTAAATTCAACATCTGACTCTATGTTGTATACTTATTGACTTATTGAACTTGTTTCGCTATGTTGTGTAGTTTCGTACTGTATCGCGGTGCCTCGTCGTATACAAAATTGAATTCTGCTGTAGTTCTCATTAACCCTATAATGATATAACAGATATATATATATATATAATATAAACTACATTTTTTGCATGTATCTATTCTCTTCTTTATTTACCACATGACACCACATCAAACAGTCTTACCACGTTCCGATACTGAGCAATACAGTAAGACCTCATTTATGACACATCATATGCTATCATATCATGCTATCCGACAACATACTGTAGAATGTTGCTTTCTGTTGCGAGAACCACTGGTGCATGAATCTGCAGTTGTTGCTACATTATACTGTATTATATCGTGTGTATTGTCTTCGTGTTCTATGCATAATATGAACCTGTACTATCATGCACTGTGCATGATCGCACTATGCAAAAGCTATAACATGCTATACTACTATTCTCCACGATCTTATACTATACCGTATTATGCAAATGCTATACTGTTACAAGCATGCAGGCACTGAAAGCGCATGTTTTCTGAATGCGTTGGGCTATATGTTGCAAATCACTTCCACCTTCAAAGCACCATACAGTTGGATCGTCTCTCGGAGGCGCCGGGTTTCTAAAGACATGAACTTTGTTTGATAAGCTCACAGTCGCGAAAGCAACAAGGATTCGCACAAAGCAAAACCACAAAGTCATCACACCTAGGCCGATGCATGCTGAAATAAAACCAAGCCCCAGTTCTTGCACTTGGCAAACGTCTGCAAATGTCCCTCCAACCAGTCCTGCGCTGTTGCTCCGAAGACCTTCCTCGGGGTTTAGGGTTTAGGGTATAGGGTTTAGGGCTTAGGGTTCCTTTTGGGGGTTCATATATAGAATCCTATAAGGTAACCCCAAAAGGCAAGAGGTGGGCCGCTGCACAATTATGTGGGTGGTTGTCAAAATTATGGTCCCTTTTTGGGTCCTTATTATAATACGGCACCTATTATTTAGGGTACCCCAAAAGGAACCATAATTTTGACAACTACCCATTTGTCACGGTTGTAGGAAGTGTCTCAAACAAAGCCTTGATGAGTTGTAAGCTGAGGTCGACACCAGAAAATCTGGGCTCTAGGCTCTAGTCTAGATGTCCGGCCACCACCAGCCATTCTTAAACCCGCGCTCCCCCAATTTCCAGCATGTGTACATACAAAGGCCTTCCTGCCTGCATTCCCGAGTCGATTTCATGTCCAACGGCAAAAAACGGACGACTTGTAGTGGTCTGGCTGCACATGAACAGCGAGCAGAATCCGACGCGACGAATGCGTAGAGCCGAAGATATTCGAAGAGGGCCTGGACTTAAGAAGGCTATAGACTCTAGACAATGAGTGAGTCGAAGTTTGCACACCACAGGCTGTCAGCAGTGTGAACTCAAGCGACAGCATTCAACGGGGGCAGTCTCAGTCTGTAGGATACCAACGACCTGCAATGAAAGGAAGTTATCCGAATGAAGCATTCTGTCGCGGATGTCACATCGAAAGAGGCGGGGCGAGGCCCCCCAAAATGGCCGCAAGTAAGATTCAATACAGCCGCAGGGAGCACCAGTAACGGGGCACAACGGGAACATGACATTCCGGGAAGTTACGCATAGAAGTCTAATGGCTCAAGAAGAAGGAACCATGCCGATGCGACTTTGCAAAACCACGAAACCAAGGCGCCCTTTGGCAGCATTTGGCGCCCGCAGCACAACAGGGCCTGGGATGGCGGCAGAATGGCACCAAGTGTGGCCCTTTAGAGGCAAAAAACGGGCCTTACGGGAGGGGAACGGCTCCATCTCTGACCTCTTTACCGAGTCCGGCACGCGGCGGCTCCGCCGGGCCGGCCGCCACGAAACTCGGGGCCGTGTCCATGCTGCGCTGTCCTGAGACTCGTGTCGTCTTCGTTACTCAGACTTGGTCTCCTATAGCTTCCAGGCCTTTCTGCTTGCGGGTCAACCCACAAAGCTTTCGACTCGCAGCCGGGCGATGGATTATTGCAGACTCTGTGGAGTGTATACAGGAGTTGGACGGCGAGAATGTAGTTTCATTGGGCCGCAGCATAGAAATCACCACTACCATCATGCACTCCAGAAAATCTCAAACAAAGGACTGCTCTCGCACTATCACAGCCACTGCGAATTCAGACAAGTCTCGGAGTGCTCCTCGGCCGGAAAATCGCGGTGGGCTCCGAGCACGATATCGTAGCTTGAGGAGGAAGCGCAGCCAAGCCCAAAATGCAACGCCAGTCCCCTCTATCCAAGCACCTCTGCATAGTGCAAGCTGGAACCACGATGTTCAATTTCCCCCCAAAGACAGATGTCGCTGCATGTGCGATCAGACACCATAGCGCAGCTGTGTTCAGCTTGTGATTTCAACCCGGAGCTCTCAAGGTTAACATGATTAACAGCCGCAGCTACAGTTTTTCTTAGACCATCGTCGGCATCGGCCTTAGCAGGACCGCTAAAGTCGTTGTGTGTCAGGGCAGACCGCGCCCCGTCAGAAATTGACTGCCTTTCGGGGTCCTGGCCGTTGGGAAGGCTTTGAGAAGGGGACTGCATAGCGATGCATGGCGCGACTACTTTTCACCTGCCATGTCTATCGGAGTCTTACAGAGTGGATGCACCTCCAAGCAGATCGTTGAGGAGCACTGCAAGGAATCATCAGACTCTGCTTCCACGCTCTCGGCGGGAATCACCACTTATCAACTTGCTTCGTTTCTCGTCGATCGGGGCACAGCGGAGCAGGCACCTCCATATACATGCCGTCGACTGAAAGATAATGGTTGAGACCAGCAAGGCTAACCAACTGGCAAAGCAGGTATGGTAGAGCCAGGTGGTCATGAATGCTTCCACAAGTGTTAGAAACACCAAGGCCCATGCTAGTGTCACTTCCAAGCAGTACCAACATTCTGGTCCCGGACATGATTCCCTCCTATACATGGTCATAGCAAGGGACATCTGAATTTGAGCCATCATGCTGTTGAGCAGAAAGATGTGGTCAGAGAAATAAAAATTGTACGGATGCACACAAAGGAATATGACCATTCGCAGTGCTGTCATGGCAGCCCACCAGACTACAACAACACACCACCAAGGGCACCACCAAGAAGACTTCGGCGCCGTTTTTTCCACCGTTGAGGTATAGAGTTGCATGACGAGGAGGAGGTATGGCAACAATGGTCCATCCTCCGCCATCAAGTCGTTGATTCTAGTCGAAGCTTGTGGCAACCACCATGTCTCCTGCACAACAGCATGTCGAATAGGTCTTCGACAAGGAAACACAGCGTTCCGGCTGCTTTCTGAGCTCACACATTGCATGAGCGTGCCGATGCCGAGACCCTCAAGAATATCTGGGAATACGGTGGCACAAGATAGCACCGCAACCAACAACAGAAATGGCAATGCCCACCGCAGCGCACGCGTGAATGAATTAGACGCCATGGGGCTCAGTACGCGCAGCGAGAAGAAAAATCCTAAAACACGCAGGAACCACTTCAGCTAGCATTTTTAGCACAACATCTACTCAATCTATTCCCGCTGCTCTACCACGAAACGGCGACGGGCAAAGAGCACGCTGGAAAGGCTGATTGTTGCTGGCTGACATGGAAGTTTGATGCACCAAAGAAGTCTCCGCATTATGCTCTGATGAGTGGGTTAACCGTCAACAGAATACGGCTGCATGTTGTCAGGCAAGGAACCTGCGGCATTTTTCCAATAAAAGTGGCGCCCGACAAGCTTGCGGCCACAGCACCCACCAAGCAACTCTAAGTCGAGGGTGCGAGTGCACGGTGGGGGGGCAAGATGAATACCAAAGGCTATATCTACGAGTCTAACGCGGCCTCTAGTGCCTAGCAGGCTCCGCACCGAGCCGTGCGGGGTACCGTGGCACGGAATCCGCCCCCGGACCCTTGGAGGACCGGAGCCGGCGAACTACACCCGGACATCACAAGGCTTCGGTGCTTGCAACGTCCGTGGCGACATTCCGCTTGCATTGCATGCTCTACGGCCAAGTTGGAACTTACAATATCCAGAAGTATGATACGGGCACTGCCTTCCTAAAGCTGCGGCTCCTGAAAAATACGCTCGGTAAACCGCGTTGCCTAATCGTGGCTACCAGTTGCAGTGCAGCTTAGTAGGGCGCTGAATGTCTGGCGAGGCTTTCGGCGAAGCTAGCTGAAACTTTTCGTTCGAAAGCTCATTCCAGCGATGTTAACCGCCTGCAGGAACTTTCCAGAGAGGTGTGTAGCATAGCTGGTGGCTGCACAGGCTCTGACTCATAACAGTTGAACAGCTGGTGACTAGGAGGAACACTTCTGAAGGCAAGACAAACTACTTCAACGCAATCACATATGGAAACTGTGTACAGTATGCAGCTGAAGTTCAATGCAAACAAGCCAGCAGCCCTCTCAGCTTAAAGCGAAAGGAATTCACACGACCCCTTCCCCCAATCGCCTCCAGCACTATCGTCGTCCCCAGCCTGGCAATCTTTTTGTCTTTTTGAGCTTCTTCACTCAGAGACCTATATATTACGAAGGAAAAGATAGCTCATGGTTTTGTGGATTTACAAAAAAACGCTCTGCAAACAGTGTAGCAACATGGGATTCTTGCGTTCGGAGACAGGCATTTGGGTAGTGAAGCCAGCACGAAAGGTACTGCACATGCGCCAAAATTAATCGTCTTCCCACCACCGTCCCGGGCGTCGAACAGTGCAGTGCCGGGTGCATTCTGGGTGCGACTCGTCTTGTTGCTGCCGGTTAGAATCGCCACAGTGCGGTACGCGGTGCGTGTTCTGGGTCTCCCATGGAACGATGGTCTCAGGAGCCTGAGGAGTACTCTTGGAACGGGTTCTTAGGGCCTGGACTGCTGGATGTTCTTTCATATTTTGGCTTTGCTCCAGCGAATCAGGTCGGCTCTGCTGTTCTGCGCGAGCTTCTCGAGCTCCTGCAGACTTGTTTTGGGAGCTTCAGAAGACTCATGGCACTGTAGAGGGTCCTCACAATCCTGCTATTTTGAGGTCTACACATTGGGATTCCCTTTTCCGAAGCTCCCATACCATAGGACCACGATGCTCGTAAGACCAGCGATCCAAATACATCCAAACACAGAAATTTGCCCCTGGCTCGAGCATCTGATCGGCAAGTGGATGAAAAGAAACAATAGAACGTAATAACAAGCAGTATATTAGGCAGCAGCCTTATAGCTGTGCTGCGTTACCCTTAAGTCTAGTTAAGTCTAGTTAAGGTTCAGGGCTTCACGGAGCTGGGCAGCCGGGGTTGGTTCAAACGCCCTGCTCTGAGGGAAAGGGTTGGCCCTGCTGGGTATAACCATACCGAAACGGAACGAGGCAATGGTCATTGTCTGGCCTCATATGTTTGGACCGAGCGCTCTGCTCTGTTTTCGCAGCGCGTTCTCAACTACCTACAGTACATACAGGTATGCCTTAGTACGTGCGCTGACATACACCCTGGATTTGGTGCTGAGCTTGAGCTCCAAGCGTCGTGGGTTGGGATGCTATGGGACTTTGGGGTGGGACTGGCTCTGCAGCTTCCTACTTTTTTCTGTCAGCAAGCCGATCAACTCGTGACGATCCAGACTGCAACCCAACATTTTCGAGCCTGCTGATCAAAACTGCAACGCCGAAGTCGAAGGCTAACAAACCCTGTGCATCCAAGATCCTCTGGCACTTGTTGGCTGGCTTCTCTCAGCACGTTTATGAGATCCTCCAAGCAAGAATGCGGGTAGGGAGTATTCCAAGCTTTCTCAGGCAATTGGTGTGGAGTTTCAGCAAAGACCTGCGCATCATCCAGGATGTTAGGGACATCACTGTTCGAATTGATTGTGATGGTCGGCTTTTGTTTGACAGTCTGCATCCTCAGCCTCATCCCAATTCCGCAATCATCATCATCAAGAACTTGTTGATCTTCGTTGCCATTGTCACCAACTCCATTGTTTGCAGCATTAGGAGCAAAAGGATTAAAGGGTTTACCTTCTCGACTACAGCTGTCTGACCAGAACATTATGTGGCTGTCCTTCGCGTGCTTTGCTTTGTCAGACGTGAAGAAGGTGTAGGCCGAACCTGCACTCTGATTGTTCTGCAAGCATGCTCAGGAGCCGTGCGAACCTTGCCTGTGGCTCCAGCGCGACCAGTTCGACCCACTCGGTGAACGTAGTCCTGCGTGTTGTTAGACCAGGCTCTGGGGTTAACCTTGCAGTGGCAAAACAGTTCCGACAGCCATGCGGAAAAGAAAACAGCCTGGACTGGACAGGTTGAACGTGCAGTCCTCGATCTGGTTGGGGAAATCATAGTTAATCACGTACCTGTCAACTGACGAAGTAGCTTGACGAAGTAGCACGAGCGATCCTATCATCGACAATACACCATGGGACTAGGACTGAACCCGTCGAATGTAACTTCGGCGCCAAGCATATCGCGAGAGTGCAGGGGAAGGGTCTGTAGTTGGCGCACTTGATGTCCTGGCCGGTCGGAAATATACGTGCGGACGCTATCAATCATAAAACACACCTCTCTCGAACAACTCATGATGCCAACAACAACAACTGCAACACATGCAAACGTACTACGGCATTGGTCGTAAGAATCTTGCTGTTTCGTGTTAGCACGACTCGAGAATTGAAATCAGTGGTAGTCGTAATAGTAACAGGAGTCTAGTAGTCGCAGTAGTCGTCGTCATCATCGCCGTAGCTGCCGAAGTAGTAGCTGGTAGTAGCAGTAGCAGTAGCAGTAGCAGTAGTAGTCGTCGTCGTCGTAGTAGTAGTAGTGGTAGCAGTACTAGTACTAGTAATACTAGCAGTACTAGCAGTACTAGTAGTACTAGTAGTAGTAGTAGTAGTAGTAGTAGTAGTAGTGGTGTTGTTGCTGCCGCTGCTGCTCCTGCTGTTGTAGCTGCCGTCGTAGCTGTCGTTGTAGTTGTGGTTGTAGATGTGGTTGTCGTTGCTGCTGCTGCTGCTGCTGCTGCTGCTGCTGCTTCTGCTGCTGCTGCTGCTGCTGCTGCTGCTGTTGCTGTTGCTGTTGCCGTTGCACTCGCTGTTGCGGTTGTTGTCTACTAGGGCAGGTGTAGTAGGATCAGGACAGACGGCAAAAGTAGTAGTAGCAGCAATAGTGGGTGGCAGTTGTGGTGGTGGTGCCGCTGCTGCTGGTACTGTTGCTGGCGCTGGTGGTGATGCTGGTGCTGGTGCTGGTGCTGGCGCTGGCACTGGCGCTGGCGCTGGCGGTGGCGGTGGCACTGGCGCTGGCACTGGCGCTGGCGGTGGTGCCCCTGCCGATGCTGGTGCTGGTACTGGTGGTGGCACTGGCGCTGAGGGTGGAGCTGCGGGTGGTGGTGGGGCAGTGGTGGGGCTGGGGCTGGGCATCATGACAGCACATGTAATTGGGAATGGCAGAAGCAGAGGCTCAAAACAAAACAGGCAATACAAACCAAGTCCAAGCGCAACGGGTCCTTGACATCCAGACCTCGTGAAGCTAAGTCCGTCGCCACGAGAATCGGGTTTTTTCCTCCAAAGCAGTGCTTGAACGATAAGGTTGAAGCAGCACGGCATGCAACAGATACACAAGACGGTCAACATCCAGCATCTTGAACAACAAAAAGAAACAACGCATCTCCCGAACGAAGCACAGGAGCTTAGCCGTGGTCCTATAGGCATGACATGCAGCAGGTCCTTCTTTAAACTCTTTCATCACCCAATCTCGCTCCTGCGGTGCCCCGGGGGAGTGGGAGGTGGTTGTATGGGAAAAATGAAGCCAAACTATCTGACGTTTAGAATTCCTGGAATTCCCCTGGGGCATCACCCAAGTGTAGTCAGAGTCCACAGCGCTGCAAGAAGTGTGCAAGCCCCAGTGCTCTGAGTCTCATCGCAGCCTGGCCTCCTGCTTCTTCTCGCCATGTATGCACAGGGCTGGGAACCCGTCAGTCCTGCGGAACTTGGAGTATGCGCGGGGCAACGCTGTGCATGTTCAAAGAGCCTACGGTACAAACCTTTACAAAGCGACTTCGTCGAATCCACACTTCATGGTGGCCTCATCTCCCTCGTCAGCTCATCGCCCCCCCTCTTCGTCTCGCAGAAGATGAGGATCTTGGAGCCGTCCATTACCTTTGCAAGAAGGCCCGAACCCACTAGGGCTCTGAACATTCCGGAGCATGCAAAATCCTCCAAAGCTGTGCAAAGCTTCCCGCTTCACAAGGCCATGCCGACAATGACAAACAGTTGTTAATACAAAAATATACTGTAAAATGTATAGAGACATATATATACATGTGTATAAACATATGTATATAATAAATAGATAAACAAATAAATATATAAACAAATAAATAAATAAATATGTATATATATATATATATCCAAATGTGGAGAGAGTGTGTGTGTGCTTATCTTTTCACTCCCTTCCGTCAGGGTGCCTTCTCGAGCAATCTTCTGAGTCGTGATCGCTTGTCGCTTTCCTGGCTCGTGTTTTCACGGGGTGATGTTAACGGATGAAAACGGAACACGTAATCTTGGACTGTGTGAGGGTCATTGACAGGAAGCTGCTTTGCAAAGAACTTGATACAAGCGGGAGGCAGGATTGCGAAACAGGCGTCCTGAACCACTTCGACAAACTGCCGGATCGTGTGCGCTGTGCGTAGCTCGTTGGCACCCACATTGATATGCACAGGATCCTGGAAGCTCGGAGAAACATTCGGGATTTCAATTTAAATGGTTGCCTGTGACACTGGCCAATGTGCATGTCTGAACAGCTCAGCTGCAGGCTATACCGTACCATACAAAATTCAGGAAGATGCAGAGCGGAAGACTGCCACAAACAACCACAGTCCGCAGTGACGACTTGCATTTGGCTTTCGTCCCGGCCGGCTGCCGGTGCTTCTGCCGGCAGTGTCATTACGAATTGCGAGGTCATCAATGCACACACAGCCCCCACCCCCCCCACCCCCACCCACACACACACATACACATGTTTACATGCAAAGTCCTTACTTAAGTCGAACAATTACTACGGCTGGTATGTCCGTCCTCTCTGCAGATGTCGCGGGCCAGTTTCTGGACCTAATCCATAGGTCGTTCGAAGACAGATGCGGCTGTGCAAAGCGAATGCGACAGCAACCACAACCCCGATCAGGCTAGGAGGCAATATCACACCTAAAGGGCACTTCTGGCATGTGATCCGATTCCTGTATTTGCCTTTACCCTAGCTGATCCTTGCTCGCAGTGTCTCCAGTCCTTGACCAACACTCCGAAGCCCCCCACCTTTCACTACACAAACTCATCAAAGGCCCTGGCATCTTTGGGCCAGGTGGCGCTCCACATCCTCTGCGTCGCAGGGTTTAGGGTTCAAAATTCTGGGCTGTGGGCGTTGATGCTTGTTCAAGCCGGGGCAGATTTCCGGGCAGGGCGCCAGACGCAAGATAGTTCGGAATTATTGAGCTCGACTTCCACTTGTGAGTACCCTCGGCATGAGCCACTTGCAGCAGTTTTCGAGGAAACCAGGTGCGGCTACCCCAGCGTCGCACAATAGAAGCATGGTACCTGAATCCCTTGCGCCAAGTCCCACACCCTGAACAGCACAACAAAGCCAAGCGTCAGGGTCTGTCGGTCTGGTCGTACCTCCAAAGCTTGGCGGTGGCTGGAATTCTTCAGCTAAAGCTCTTGGAGTCGAGAACATGTCACAGTGCTGCAGCTGAGGACTACGCCGGTGCTGGCGCCCCCCCCCCCCGCCCCCAACAAAACCCGCAAACACCCGTGTGAACCAGTAGCTGCAGTCAGCTAACAACCACGAGAACAATTAGCTTCAAGTGTCGGAAATTGTTGGGATCTTGCCGCCGGCCTGGGTGCAAATCTTCCGGACCTGGGGCTCGAAGCCCATGTCCAGCATGCGATCGGCCTTGATTGGGTGAGGTCTTAGAAGTCTTACTGAAGCTATGGACCGTGATGTTGAGAGACTTGGGTGATGCTCCGGCACCCGGTGATTCGCTGGGGGTCCTTCTGGGCCTGTGGAGGTGGGACTTCCGATTCGAACACGAATCCACCGGGTTGGAAGGCGATCAAATCCGAGCAAAAGGCCGGAAGAAAGTGAACTCTTAGTGGGATGAGAACGGCCCGGCTCGCAGGCCTCGTCTAGGACCAGGTACGTGACTCGCTTGAGGTTCGTGTCACCTGCCACTGTCTGCTGCAAATCCTCTTGAGACGAGCATCACAACCAGGGGCGCTTCCTTGTGCCGCCGCGGATTGCCATGGTGTTTTGTGAAACACCCCCATCTGGTAAGCCTTTTGTCCGTCCAACAGCCCAGACATCCTGAAGCCCTGCATCTCCAACCATTCCGACGGAAATCTCGCAGGGACGGCCGCTACCCAGAAAGTCGATCAGCCGCCCTGGGGTGGCGATCACGATCTCGACCTAAGGAGCTCCCACATTCGGGCATGCTCTGATATCTGCTTCCCAACATGTCTGCATTCTGCACTCGCTTTTGCACACTCTAGCCTGCTACCTACTTCCAGCGTAGAAGCCGGCAAGTTGGATCATGGGCTCAAGAAGGTTTTGGGTTCGGGTTGATAATTAGCGCCGTTCCGACTCTGCTGCTTCCCCTGCAGTATGGCTTCTAAATGTGAACTTCATGACCACGGTCTTCCTTCTCACTTCCGGGAAAGCTCATCAGAGTTGAAGAAGCTGAGGGCAATGCTCCGTCGCGGAGATCCTTTTGCTGAGGACCTCGTGGCACCCCGCCGTAACCTTTCAATGCAACAGCAGGTATTCCACTTGTGATGTGTGACGTTGTCAGGGTGGCCTGACACTCCAAGTCCCATCAGACAACCGTCGGATGGCAAGCGGATGACATCAAGTGGTGCGATGACGTTTCTATGCGGAACAATGAGACGGTGCTATGAGAGATCAACATGCCGGTGCTGCAGCAGGTGTTCTTGATCTGCGAACTCTTCCCGAATCGATTGCTCTCCTCCTGCAGCCCAGCACTTGCTGCCCCAATGTCAGAAGAATAGACTAACAGTTACTGAGACATGCTATGACATCCTTGTACGCATGAGAATTTCTGCACTGCTCTCCTGGATCTGGACTGCCAGCTCTCGTGTGGGAGCGAGCACCAGTACAATCGGACCATCACCCCTTTGGAGGAATGGCTGGGCCTCAGCGACATGAGCCACTACTCCCACTTTTGATTCTCTTGCCGACGTCGTGGTGGCGGTGGTGCTGGTGGTACTGGCGGTGGTGGTGGTGCTGGTGGTGGCAGTGGTGGTGGTATCGTGGCAGTGGTAGTGGTATAGCGGTAGTAATAGCGGTAGCGGTATGCGCGGTGGTGGTGGTGGTGGTGGTGGTGGTGGTGGTGGTGGTGGTGGTGGTGGTGGTGGCGGCGGCGGGGGGGGTGGTGGTGGTGGTGGTGTTCGTGGTGGTGGTGGTGGTGGTGGTGGTGGTGGTGGTGGTGGTGGTGGTGGCGGTGGTGGTGCTGCTGCTGCTGCTGCTGCTGCTGCTGGTGCTGCCGTTGCTGTCAGTGTTGTTGCT